>JAHWFP010126786.1:109094-168857 GCA_023313725.1 Lithobius niger
TGATCATGCCCCCTTACTTCTAATGAGCGTTGCAGGACAACGACGCGGTAGGATTGCTCGCTGGCTGGTATTTCTCTCTGCACTAGAGGCCAAACTCGTGTTCCAGCCAGGGTATTTGAATGGGCCGGCAGACTGCTTGTCTCGTCTGTACGAGAATGAGGTCCCTGAAGAATTAAAAATGAACCCACCGTTGGTCGAGGTTAAAATTCCTAACTAACGCGAGCCAATCTATTTATTTAACAATGATTGTTTTAATTGCAACGTAGAAGTGGAGCAGGTGACGATCGAGAAGATAGCTGCAGCTACCCACAACGATCCCTTCTTGTCAGTCCTAGCCGCCGCTCTGCAGAAACGTGAATGGGTTGCAACGTCGCCGGCAATGCAACGCTTCGTTGTAAAGTATCTAGAATATTGCGTTTATGATGACAAGACCGGTTTGATTTATTATGAACTTGCACATGATCCAACACAGAGTTAAAACCTCAAAATTTTCCTCCCCCGTTCATTGATTCGTGAGATATTGGTGCTGAACCATAGCACCCTTCCGGGAGGGCATTTTGGAGCCAGAAAGACCTTGGCACGCATCCAAAAAATATTTTATGCTCCTAGAATTAGCAAATTGACCCATCGATTCGTAAAGACATGTCGTTTGTGCCAGCGTCATAAAGGCCACGACAAACGAATTGTTGGTAGATTAGGCACGATTCCATTAATGCACCCTTTTCACACCTTGCATTTAGACTGGAAGCAAAATTTGCCCATGACCAAAGGGCTCGCGAAAAATAGGAATATTCTTGTTGTCACGGACGTCTATACTGGATACTTAATGGCTTTCCCTACGCGGAAATTTGATGCTCAGACCCTTGTGACTCTTTTGATTAAGAATCTGTTTCCGATCTTTGGGCTGCCGAAGCGGATCATCTCGGACTCAGGCCAAAGTTTTGTATCAAAAATTTCCGCATGTATTTACAAGCGTTTTGGCATCAAACAAAGCGTAACCGCGTATTACAATCCTAGGGGTAACAGTCCTGCAGAGCTGCAGTGTAAAAAGCTTGGCAAGATGATTGCTAAGTTCTGTTTACAGAACGAACGGGACTGGGATGAAAAGATTCCAATGTTTGTAATGTCTTTAAATTCTTCTGTTGATCCACGTACGGGTTACAGTCCTAGTTATCTTAATCTAGGGAGAGACATAGACATTGGAGTCGAACTTCCCATCCCGGTTGCACAGGACAGACCTGTAGAGGTGTGGGCTTGTGACCTTACTAGAAACTTGCGGTCAGCCATTTCAAGAATACGTCGGATTCGTAAGGCAGACCGTTCCTACATAAACGCAAAACTTAATGCTGGTAATCCGAAACCTCTGGAATTTAACCCTGGAGACAAGGTTTGGTTGAGGACTCACTATTTATCCGATAAAAGTAGTTACTTTGCGGCCAAGTTGGCTCCACGATTTGTTGGCCCTTACATCGTAGCCGAAAAGGTGTCACCTTTGGTGTATAAGCTTATTGAGGAGTCGACTGGCTTGTTGCAGAAGGGTTACCATTATATTAATAACATACGACCGGTTATTGATGAAATTCCAGGAGAGTTTGGATAGTGCGTATTTATGTGTATGAATCTTGAATGTATCCTTGCAGAAGCACACGTTCCCCTCCCCCCCCAATGTTTGCATGTTGCTAGTTGCAATATTGCTGGTTGCTGTTAAATCTTTCGAAAGGGCTGTTACATTGTTATTTGTCCAACTTAATAATACACCATTTTTACAGTGAGTCACGGTATTACAAAAAGGTTTTTTTTATCCCCCCCCCCAACGGATTTTTTATAATTGGACAAGTTGTGGCTGAACTCCGTCCCAAATTTTGCTTACCTTTTTCTGTACAGTCCAATATATCAAAATACAGCTGTTCATGAGCCAACGACAATGTAATGATATTCCTGGTTGGGTTGCTTAATTTAACCTCATGATAAAATTTTCGCTATCAAATTTACGTTTCTGTGATGAGTAGGAACCAAGATACCTCTTTTTGCATCTTGGTTCCAGTTTTGATGTTTTCAAGACAATCGGCCATTTTGACGGCCATTTTGTTATTTTCTATAAACCTTTAAAGTTGGTCTTCCAATATATCAAATTAAAGCCACTCAGAAATAGTATCAAATAGACCAAATTTGGATGACCAACTCACATAATTTACATTTTTGGTTTGCTTTTGGTACCTCTCTTGTTTCCAGAAAAATTCTGGCTTTATAACAGTTGTGTAGGTGATATATAACCCCCTATAACGGATATTTCGCCACTGCTCTTGATTTTAATTTTTTTTCTCTAAACATTAACGAATTCTGTAAAACGGTGATATCCGACCAAAAAACCTTAGTGCGCAAATTTTTTTTAGCACAGTAGTCCAATATCTTAAATTGAAGCTGCTGACGTACCTTTGATGATACGACACGTTTCATTACCCTTACCCCTATGGTTTAAAATTTTGCAAGCCCTAGTCTGCTTGTTTATTTAATGCCAAAGATTTTGACTTTTACTTGGTTACGTGCTAGTTATGGTTGGCTTAGTGGTTATAAATGAAATTTGAAGGAAAGTGCCTCCTTGGTCGTGCAACTGATTTTTGTTTTGGTGTTGCTCGTAGAAAATGGTTAGGACCCATACCTGAGTGCGCCCTTCATGCATGTTCTTTTTTTCTTTAATAATAAATTGTTCCGCCTTTCTCCCCATTCCCCGCCCCCGCACTGCTAGGGATCTAAAACGCATGTGGAATGAGGCTCCAAATGATACAAAGCTTAATACGTGTCAACATAAACTTGTTAGGGAATACTAATACTGAGCCTGCCAAAGTTTCGGAATAAGTAGTTTTAGAGGAACCTGTTGACCGAGATTAGACATTACACTGGTGCAACTAGGACAGGCGACGTCTCAAAGTCGTGCTGCAGCACTTCGCCAGGGTTCTGTGCGCTCAGTTGACGTCATACCTAGTCCGCCCCCAGACTAATGCGTGTGACGTTTAAATTGATTCTGACCATAACTTGCATGTTGGTTGGCCATGGAGGCCCCTCTTCGTTCTCACCAGGGTCTTTTCTTGGTTAACACGGCGCCTATTTCCTCCCCATTAACAGTCGCGAAAGTAGTGGTTATGCAAGACATTGTTATCGCGATTCAGTTGTACAATTGACCAATGATTTTATTTTTCCATTAGCTGCTTGGGTGTACGATACGACGCCCGGTATTAGCCGAAGCAGGCTTTAAAATTCATTCCTTGCCCTTTGCCACTGTAATTCTTACGTTTTGTTATTGGACACAATTATACTTTTTTTGGTTTAAACTCTGCCCCGCCCGATTGATTGATTTTGCTGCAACTAACGATGTAACTTTGTAATCTAACCTATTTTCAATCCCGCTTGGTCGTCTCTTTATGGAATACATAATAAATGACGCTATTGCTACATTGCATCCCCTTGCGTATGCTTTATCACTACGTATTGCCAGTGAATATATATATATATATTTTCTCGTTTACGTACGTAATTTTCCTTAAGACTGGCGCACAAATAAGTTAATTTGAACACCCATTTTACTTACCGAGATCACGGTTCGGTTTCTTTAATTGTAAGGTTTAATTTGATGCTGGAATTAATAACTCTGGCAACTTACCTTTCAATTGTAATAACCTTTCGAGTTGGCAGTAGTTGCTAAATAAATTTATCCCTACCGAAGACAATCGGTTAGGTTTTGGCCGTAATATTCGTTTCTAGCCAACTTAGACCATTGTTGCAAAACCGAAGGTTACCAATCTTGCATAGTTTAAGTGTGTTGGTATTATTGTGGTACTGAGAGCACTTGTCTTTTGGCAGGAAAATCCGCCTTGCTCCACCATTCATGCTTGCTTGTTTGTTGACCTTTGGAGTTTGTTGACTCAAAAATAAAATTACGGTTTGAATAATTTTTAAATTTTTGATTTCCTGATTTTTACGAATGTGCAAGACGTGTTGTGATCAATAGCGTTATTTCAGCTTTTCACGGTCGTGACGCGTTACTTTCTGTAACTGATCCCTTGTTTGGGGGCTATTCACCCTGCGTTGGTTCAGCGCGGCGGAAATCTGTGGTGGTGTTGCTCCTTTCAGCACAGCACTTAATGCTTATGTACATATTGTAAATAATGGGTTTGCCGCTTTTTTTTGTTAGCGTGCATTCTCCCCTTTAATTGGCGGTCTGTTACTGTTATGTTCTTTTTGAATGATGGGCGACTTGTTCGCACCGCGCGGTTGGCGTTTGCCAAGGAATAAATTTTTAAATATAAAGATTCCAGTCCAAAAAAAGCCAACTCGCGAGATTTCTTCACAACTAACATGTAAATTCCATAAAGACGCCGATTTGTATGCTCCCTTCGTCTTAAGTAGAATAGGCATGTTTTGATTTCGCCGATCGGCCGGGGTGTCAAAACTTCTGTTGGTCGCCAATTTTGTACATATTAGAGGCCGGGTATTCACACCGTAATCGGTGCCTGGTTTGTAAGCCTTTTTCCCCCATGTTGCTATTGCGTACCACTGCTTTTTTAACGACATCCCTACCCGTTTTGGCCATATATTCTAAAGTGTGTATTTATGAAGTGTGTATTTGTATTAATCTTGGTTCTATTCTTTTATTTCATGTTCCCCAATTTAAAACGGTCCCCACGGAAGGCGACCGAAAACTTTGACCACCGGGGGCATTTCTGTATCGGCAGCCGTTGCTGGCGTTTGAGCTGCCACCATCCTGTGCTGATGCGCCGGACGTTTGTGGGTAGACCTGGCGGACGCCATTGATTGAAGACTAAGGTCATCGGCCCCAGCTCGGCGCCGGTATGGAGTGGTGGACTGTTCCTGGGCCTGTGGCGGATGTCCTTACAGAGGAGCTCCCAAGAAGTTCGAGTCAAGTCCAGACTGTATTATTATAGGCCAATGTGCGCATGCATGCCGTGACGTGCATTGTAGTCATGGTGTCATGCTTTGTTTGTCATGCATGGTTACCATTGGTATTATAATCATTCCATTCCAATTCCTCCAAACTGCAACACGTAGGAGTGAAATCTTAATTTATACGCCTTTTGGACCATCAAATATTTCGATCTTTTATACCAAAATTATTCTGCAACATACGTAAGTCTATGTATTTACCACCAATACTTTTCCCTAATCTTTAAGTCCAGCCAACCGCCAATGTAAAACCGCAAGGGTTATTCCGTGTGTAAGTCGGGCGAGCATAAAATTGCAACCTCCACCGCAATAAAAACCCAATGGAACCAAATAACCAGCGTCATTTTTACATGCTAAGCCATAACATCAACTACCACTGAACACCCGTCAATACAGGTTTCAGATACTATAGTGTGCTGTATTATTTAGTCAACAAGAAATCTTACTGCCATATTCTAATGTAGTTACCATTTTTACTTTGGCACACAATAGATCCACTAATGATTGGTACATTCTACTTCTCTAAACGACATCGGTGGAAATCTTTCAAAACTAATCGTCTTAGTGTGCTTAGCACAGCAAAACAGGTAATTCGGTGTTTGTGTGAGCCCTTGAAAACCTGGAAATGTCCTGGAAAGCAATACTAAACTTCTATGCCTGGAAAACTGCTTGAAAATCTTGAAAAAATTATATATGTAACATCAGTACGGAGATGAACTGAAAATAGATGACATGACTGAAAAACAATGAAAAAATTTAGTCAGGAAAGTAGTCGAGAGTCTCACAGCCTTACTTTATTCTTAGTTGGTTTGGGCATAAACAGTTTTGAAACTTGGGCTCTGGCTTTAATTGTAGTTATGTGTATACTGGTTGGATACGGCAGTAAGGTTTCACCTGGCTTAAATAGTACTGCAACACTGCAGTAGTTGAAACCTTACAGGAAAGTTTATTTGTCCTCTTTTGCTGTTTTGACTTCGTATCAGTTAAACTTTACCTTAAGGTTCAAACGCTTTTGTTTTTGTTTGATAATTCGCGCTACTTTGGCGTAACAGGCAGTTTAGATTAGCATGTTTTAATGTTTTGTATCTTTATCAATTACGGTTTGCACAAACCAATATGGAAACACACAATTTAATCTTTACTTTACATATATGGACGTTTCCTTTTGGCCGTGTCAGTATGGCTCAGCAGTAGTACCTCCACCCTTGGTTTCAATGGTCATTGGTTCGATTCCCCACTTAGATAGTCTGACATACAAGTCCAAAAGGCAATGTAAATAGCAAAAACAGTTTCCAATATGATAGTGGGTAAGAATAATTTAATCCGGTTGCCCTCGGACTGGGCAAGAACTCACACGAACATAATATAGCAACAGTATTTTAATTTTCAATGCTAATGTTGGCGTGTTGTTCACAAAGCAATACAAAAGATAAAAATGCTACTAGCCCCCAACCAACCTACAAGGTTTCTGGCTTCTTGGTTAGTGATACCACCTTTGTGACGTCACTAACCAAGATGGCCGGAACCTTGTAGGTTGGTTGGGCGAGGGCATTTTGTATCTTTTTTATTGCTTTGTGAACAAGATGCCAGCATTAGCGTTGAAAATTAAAATACTGTTGCTGTACCATGTTCGTGAAGGTTCTTGCCCAGGCCGAGGGCAACCATATTAAATTATTCAAGTTAAATAGGTTTGCATCTGTATTTAATTGCTTTTTTGACATCGAATTAGTAAAACGTTACCTTAAGCATCAAAGAGTTCGTTTTTGTTTGCTGATTAAAATATGGACTGCGAATCACCAGTAAATTCGAGGCCAAGCATGCTGCTGTGTTAACAGATTCAGTAAAATGTATATCAGGGTTTGTCAAAGCGACAGACACTAAAACGTATATCATAAAAGCAGAAGAGTGTGTGGTTACTGATGTGTACATGCTTTAACACATTACTATGCTAACTACTAGCAAACCTATCCTACAAACTAGGAAGGAGACAAACATGTGCGGACTGTTGGTAACAAGCACTTTAATGATGGCAAACATAAGCCTATATAACAAAGGCTGCTTTACATTAGAACTCACGTGGGTCTAAGAAACAAATGTATGCTGACAATATGCACCAGCAATAGCAAATCAGAATATTGCATCATAAGAACAATGCTAGGTTAAACAGACCAACCCCCCAAAAATGGAAGCCAGGTGTATAACACTAGTATGACTGGTCTGTCCGTTTTTACCAATTGCAATCCTAAATTCAACAACCTAATCAGCATAGAATTCTGCTGATTATCAATTATATAGAATCAAATAACTACAGCAACTTATTTTTTTATAAACAGTCTTCCAAAAATCGTTCCAATTATCACATAAATTTAAGAAGGATCTTCAACTGTTAATTTTTTTAAACCTACCCCTAATAGCGACCAGCAACACAATGAGTATCGACTTTATTACGCAATTTGTTAAATTTAAAATTTTTGAATTAAATAATACCAAATTTTATTAAATTTAAACGTTAACTATTGTTTCTTCACAGTTGTCTGCTGAATAAATTCCTTGCAATCTTTAAATTCAAAACATAGTCGTCTGGATATCTTGTTTTAGGCTATGAATACTTCAGGCGACTTCTTTTCCAGATTGCACCGCTGTGCCCATAGATGGCATTACCATGTCAATATCTTTATAAAGGCAGTAGCTTGCCTTTGCTCCCAAGCAGCAATTTTTCTTGAAAGAAAATAGTAAAATAAAAACCACCAAGCATTTGATGAAATTTATGCAACATATAAACAACTACAACAGGCAATTGCTTTTAATTTTTTCTAAAAAAGTCTGTGTTTACAAAACTATGATTAACAATTTACTGGCACATATTTCAGTTACTCGGAACTAATTAAAAACCAGGGCTATTATGCGCTCACAATGAAATTGTTTACAAACGTTAAATCAGAAGTTACTTTCCCACATGTAAAACCGAGGTCAACCTTAAATTTTTAATTTAGAGAATTAGAAATCTTAATTTAGCGTGAGCACACATAAAACATGGACTTCACAACGAATTACCACCTGTTACCAGTACCATCTACACCAAAGGTTAATTATTTGTTACATTAGGATTGAAAACAGCAAACTGGTTCAGCTAACTATCTGAAGTATAGACAAATATAGCATTAGCGATTTATTCAAGCATTCAGCAAAATTCATTTACAAGTCTAACTTAATAGGTTTCACTCTTATTCGCTTGTCACGTCATTTTGCGAGCAACATTTCCGGATTTATTTTCCATTTTATGCTGGCTTTAGAACTTCCTTCAACTGCATGCTCTGAAAGAGTAGGGATTTAATCAGGATTTTGAATATCGGCAACAACATTTGGGACCAATAGACCTTGTTGGAATTGGCTATTGGATTTACAACGTGCATCTGACTCATTGAGCACTGTAATTTCTCTTTCACTTTGTGGAAAATCAGCGTTTTGCAACGGACTTTGAACATTTTTCTCTTAGCTGACTTTTTAACAGAAGGAGTTCATTAGCTTTGTACTACTTGCTCGGGCGACATGCGATTTTGTGCCGAATCATGATGACTTCATGACGACTTCTTGACGCACTTCCCGCAATCGATGATCCGTTTTCCCAAAAAAGGTTAGTTTTCGTACACGCAACATGATTGGATGGAGGGAAGGAACTAATTTTCGGTGTTCTCTCCTGCTCAATTGCATTGGTGAATCATTGGGAATTAGAGCAGGATTTTGTGTATAGTTTGAAATGTCATTGTTTTCTGCAAGTTGTATATTTTTCGCTACAGAGCCAACATTCTTTAGCTCTTCTTTAGGCAGGCTTGCTCAAGTTTGGCTAATGTTATGGTGCAATTTAATACCACTTGCAGTGAGTTACTTGGTAGTTTGAATTTTCCAGGCACTCCCAAATTATGGCCTCTTACCATAATCGTTCTGCAACGATATAATCACGCATCCATATTGATGAATATACAGTGAATTTTTCATGCTCTTCGTGTGCTGAAATAGCGTTAGTTTTGTCTTGATTTCCACAAATTTTTAGTGACAAGTTCGAACTTTACGCCCGAAAAATAATTTAGTTGCTGTTTCACCTGTGACTGTGTTAGGGCAAATTCTACTGGCAATGTGAAACTCATGTAAACAGTGCTTAATATTTTTATCCTTGTTGCACGTGGCTTTGAATGCCTTTTTTAATTCGTGTATGTAATCCTCGCTAATTCCATTCTGTTTTGGGTCATACGGCACGCCAGTTAAATGGTGGATTCCACGGGTTTTAACAAACGTCTGAAATTCTGAAGAAGTCCACTGTGGCCCATTGTACATCACGAGCAACATCAGTTGCCCATTTAAGGCCATATATTCCTCAAAAACTTCAAATACTTTTTCAGATGTTGTTTTCTTCATAAATTGAACAACCGGGATTTTTCTATGCGTATCCACTATTACAATGAATTGACAACCCTTCAACAACACCGAAGTCAGAATGGACCCTGTTTAGAGGTTTAAGTGGATTTTCCCGCGAATGCTAAGGGTCGGCAGGTTTTTCACCCTTTTGTTCTTGACATGGAGTACAGCATCTGACTTTTGACTCCAGATCTGCATCAGTACCAGGCCACCAGCATTTACTTGGTGCTACAGATTTAATTTTCACAAGCCCCAGGTGACCATTATGTAGGTCCTGGAGTATCACTGCATGTCAGTTTGTTGGTACAATAACACGTAGACCCCAAAACAAGGTGTTACATTCAACAAAAATCTCGTTCTTTCTTATAAAATAGGGCTTAAGAGCTGGATCTTTGACGTTTTCTGGCCAACCGTGCATTGCATACGTCAGCTCCTTTAACAATAGCCTTGACCAGAGTATCATTTAGCACAGACAGGGATACAACAGATTGTAGATGAAGTGCTTTGTAAGGAATATCTTCCTCCAAATACTCAGCCTTAGCATCCAATGGTAATTTGGACAACATATTACAATTTAAATTATATTTATTATACATATATATATATTATATATTATATCCATTGTGGAGCCACAAATGACGACTCCACACCAGGCAATAGGAGTAGCCATTGAGTCGCGTCACATAATGCTGGACGCGACTCGCTGCCATCTGTGGGATGCCATTTTTCGGATTAAAAATCCAAAGTAAAGCTTTGTTTTCGATATAAAGGATGAAATGGTTAGAGTAAATGTAACGGTGAAACTTCTTTACCCCCTCGAAATGCCAAGGGCTCTCTGTCGAATTACGAGTACCCATCTTCTGCTTTTGCAAGCTTCCTAGACGCAAATAAAATTGGTTTGTCCTGCCCAATTGGGAGGGTATGCAAAAGGTAAGCCCATGAACCAAATGGACTCGCATCAATGGCCAGCTTAAGCTTATACTTAAGGTTATAGTCAACCAAAACGTTAGATGTGTTAAACAACTGCTTAACTTTAGCCACAGCAGCAGCATCACACTCAGGTTCCCAAATCTATTTTTGCTTAGGGCTTAACAATTTGGCTATGGGAACTAGTTCATGTGCTAAGTTTGGCTAATATTTTGCGTACAGGTTGATAAAATCTAAGAAACTCTGTAATTCAGATATATTTCATGGGTTAGGGGTATCAGTGATTGTTTCAATCACTTTGGGTAATAAATAAATGAATAGTTTACCACATTAATGTGGAAGGTGTACCGGAAGGGGTGTGAGCCACTGACACCGGACCTGATTTACGTCTAAGAAAGCTAGCAAAATGCAAGGGTGTGAAGAAGATACTAATTTAAAAAAGAAAAACAAAAACAAGAGAAAACTGAAAAGCCATCTAAGATCTAAAGATTTATCTTAAGAAATTTGCAGAGATCCTGAATCATCAGCATTAATTGGCGAAAGCCTGATTCACTGTCCATGCATACTGTCTCAGAACTTAGGGCATTCCACACTGGGACCACACGAACAGAGAAAATTTTTTTCCGGCACTCCATTCTTGAACCAGGAATGGCCAACCGCCAAGGGTGACCACGGGTGTGATATGTAGTGGGTGCTGGATCAAAAAGTGGTAAGTCCACCGAGATAAGTCCTCGAAGAATCTTGTAAGTAAGGATGAGATCAAAGCGAAGTCTTCTAAGCTCAAGAAGTTCAAGTCCAGACCGAGTCAAGCATTGCAAGTGGTTGACATGTCTCAATCCAGGAAGTCTCTTGGTGAACTTCCTCTGGACTGACTCTAACAGATCAATATCTTGAGCAAGGCTAGGAGACCACACTGGGGTTGCATATTCCAGCAATGGTCTAACAAACACCTTAAATGCCCATACCTTAGTTTGAGAATCCCCAGAAGTGAAGCATTTGTTCACCACTGCTAACCGTTGAAACGCCTGAGCGCTGACCTTTTGACAGTGTAAAGAGGGCTTCAGATTTGAAGTGAGCCAGATCCCCAGATCCTTAACTTCATGGGTTGGTTGCAAGATCACGCTGTTTAAACTATAGGGATGACATATGTCATCATTACCAGCACGAAAGAAAAGACACTTCTGGATCGAAAGTGGCAATTGCCAAAGGTCAGACCACGCTGTAACTGCATTAATCTCCTCTACAAGAGCCGGGGAACAGTCCGAAGAAATATTTTCACAGCCAATTTTGAGATCATCTGCAAACTTAACACCGAAGGTGTGATCACCGTAAAAAATTAGGTCATTAATGTAAATCACGAATAGTAGTCGACCGAGCACAGACCCCTGAGGTACAGCACAGGGTACAGGTGTTACGGACGACAATGTCCTCTCAATAATAATCTGCTGAGAGCAATTTAATAGAAAGGCCGATAGCCAATCCCAAAGCCTTCCAGTATTCCCGCAGCCTAGAACTTTCTGCAGTAGTTTTCGATGGATACCTGACTCAAAGGCCTTTTTAAAGTCAACGTATATAGTGTTATATTTAACCCCGACATCAACTGCAGACGTCCATCTATCAAGAACGTTCAAGAGCTGATGAGTTGCAGAACGATGTGGCAAAAAAACCATATTGGTCTTGTCTGATGACAGAGAACTTTCTCAAGTAACATAAAAGTATATCACGTACAATCGATTCTATTACCTTACAAGCCAAACATGTCAATGCAATGGGTCTATAGTTAAGTGGGTCGGATGGAGAGCCCTTCTTGAATACAGGGACCACAAAAGCAGTGCTCCAAATTGCAGGAAGTGTACCCTGGTCAAACGAAAGTGTAAACAATTTACTAAGTAGATAGCAAATCTCAACCCTAATCTGTTTAAGGAGAAAGGCAGATAGACCACCAGGGCCACAGGAAGTGCTTGGCTTGAACCGGTTTAATGATTGAAGAACATCCTGCGAGGTGAAAAGAACCTCTGAGCAAACCTCGCTACTGTCAGGATGTTGGGGAGAGGGAATATTACCACTACCATCATCCAAAATAACATTTGAGGCACAAACCCTCCCAAGCGCTTCCGCCTTTGATACATTATCTGTAATGAATGTGTTGCCAACCTTAAAGGGTGGCAGAGAGCGTTGTGTTCTGGTTTTTTCACGATACAATTTGAATAATGCCGAGGGATTTCCCGCGCGGATTGCTTTGGCTTGCCTTTCGCTATGCCAAGCTTCCACAGTATTAGCGTATAACTTTCTCTGGGTGTTGTATTTAAGAAGCGAGGTTGGACTGTGATCCCGTTTGTAGCGTCTCCAAAGAATTATTTTGCGGTACTGCATCTTAGAAATGTACTTAGGATAGATAGAACCATTCCTTACTGGTTTAACCCAAGGAGTTTCTCTACAGTGAATAAAATGTCCCTCCAGGATGCTCCTGAAACAATTCCACGCAGCATCGATTCCCGGGTGGGCCTTAAAAACCAATTCATCCCAATTTAAATCAACCAAAGATGCCCTGAGTTTAGAGAAGTTTAGTTTCCCAGTTGGGGCACGATAAAGGGTGCCGGTAGAAATGCCTAGGTGAGATATTGTCCGATTAACATTAAAAGTAACTACACAGTGGTCACTATTACCAAATTGTGCACCTACTTGGAGATCAAACACTACCCTGTCCTCATCAGTGAAGACTAGATCAAGAATATTTGTTCCACGTGTAGGCTGTCCGACCAATTGTCTAAGGCCCAGCGGTGCCGATTTTTCCAAGAAAATCCGGTGTTGCAGATCCCCGGCCCCCGAGCCCAATCCACAGAGGAAAGATTAAAGTCCCCCAGAAGAATGGTGGAATGCCCCAAGCTAACCGAGTCCAGGATGAATTTACACACACTCAAAACCATATCAGCATTGTAACTATCAGGTAGGTAGCACATGATGAATGACAGTTTGCAATCAGGCATAGTCAATACCATCCCCTCCACAACCTCCGACACCTTCACAAGTGCCACAGGCAAATCAACCCGGTGAAGAAAAAGTAGGCCCCCTCCTCTACTATCCCTATTGCCTAACAACTGCATACGACCCCAAGTCAGCCAACATAGCATCTGTGATCGCACTGTGCAACCACGACTCAACGACAAAGATACAATCATAATCCCCACACATCATAAGTTCCCTAAAGCGACCAAAGTTGCGGATAACACTTCTTACATTAACCAAAATACACGAAATGCGAAGGTTATCAACAACACAAGATAAATCAGAATTGGAGACAATGTTGGGGATATCCCCAGTTAAACCTCTTTGTTTTCCGAACCGGTGTGTATTTCCAGGAGTTCACGAGAAAGGACCATTCTTCCTCGGCTTGTCAAGTGCACCTGGTCTCTTGCTAGCAGAGTGTGGTCATTCATTATGGCTTTATCAATGGACACAAAAGAAAAGTTCTGATTTACACAGATACGGCACACCAACGAGTTTATAGGTATTATTTTCCTATCAGTATCACAATTAGATTTTCCAAGCCGGGGAAGCAGTCCAATAATAGTAATACCTGCTCCAGGGCATGCAGACTTCAGTGATATAGCAAAGTTGGTAATTTGCATTGCAACTCTATTTGGTGGGTCATCTTCAACATTATTTGCGCCTGCACAAATTATGTTTGTGCCATCCTCTACTCCCAATTTAACTATTTCTGACAGTTTCGATGGATGATCCTGGACTTTAAGGCCCGGAAATGTCAAGATTTTTGAATCTGGGTGACAACTACCATGCAGGTTACGCACATTAGAGTCCCCTATGATTGTTGTTTGTCTCGTCCAGTTCGCGGCAAGGGCTGCAAATTTCTCAGGAACAGTTTCCGTAGTTGAGTTGTTTGGCTCCTGGTGAAGGTTAGAAGTTTCATCTGAGTTTTTTTTTTGGTTTTTCAGATTACATAATGAAGATACATTTGGCGTTGAGTCACTTTGAATTCCACCATTGGTTGTTGCATGTTTAACCTTTTTGCCCTTTCCCCTTCTATAAGTGACATTTTTGCTTGATAATGGTGGGGTGACAATCTTAGGTTCAGAGTTCTTGTCTTCATGTTTCCTCTCCTGGTCCAGATGTGCAGAGATAATTTCCAGATTTCCCTGTTTAGAAATCAACAATTTGACTTTTAAATCTACCCCGCCTGTGGCAGCTGGGATGGATGATGTCTGGCGATCCAAGACAGTTAAGTCAGTAGTCACAGTCGTTGGCTGACTCTCACTTATTTTCTTACAGAAAATATTAGCGTTTTCCTCCAACTTGTTTTCAAGCTTACTTAGTAAATTATTGGCATAGTTATCGAGAATTTGTTGCTGCTTATTTAAAAAGCTGGCTGACCATTTTTCGAACACATTTATGAAGTCGGCGAATCTTGACTCGAGGGAGTCAGTTATCTTCTGGGTAATTTGTATTGGGATTTCTTCCACTTTATTATTAATTTCAATCAAGTCCAGGTCTTTCTCAAGGCTGAAATTTTCTAAATTACTTAATAGCCTTTAGAAATATCATGCAAGACAGGTAGACCAGTCAGATCTCCAGAAACAAGTCACTCATATGCAATTTTCGGTGTACTCATTTCTAGTCCCAAAGAAGGGGTACTCTGGAGAGTGCGCGCTTCATTTGGGGTCGTCTGAACGGAGTCATAATACACAGTACGTCTCCTGCTGCCTGTTGACGGATGTAAGTTTGTTAGCCCCTCCGAATCGATCATATGTTCAGGGTAATTCAGTTCAGACAAAGCAAGTTTACACCTCCCCAACTGAACCATGCCCCAAAATTTTGTAAGGCTGACAACAGCTGGTTAAGACTATCGGTATGTTTTACATCCATCCCACTTACCAGGATATTGTCGTAAAATGGCTCACAATTTTGGATGCCTGATGTTAGGCTAACCAATAAATGTTGAAAGATACCTGGGCTACTAGCCAAGCCGAATAGGAAACGAAAAAATATAAATAAACGCAAAGACTTGTTAATAACTTGGGGTTTTTGTGATTCCGGGTGAAGGAATTCACCCTTTAAATCAATCAGAATGAACGTGTCAGTTCTGGAGCGCATCCCAAACTATTCACAGCAGTGGGGAGTTGATAGTGGTCAATCTCAAGTTGAGAATTTCTAGTTGTTTTGTAATCCGCCACAACCCTAATTTCTCCATTAGCCTTTGCTTGACCACTATGGGTGTGGCCCTGCTTACTGGCTCCAAAACTCCCATTGCTACGAAGCGTTTGATTTCAGCATTGATTTTCTCTTTCAGAGTGGTGGGGCTGGTCTTACTTTGTGATAAACAGGAACTGCATCAGGCTTGAGCTTTATCTTAGCTTTAAAATCTTTGAAGCAAGCCAACCCTAGTTTCAGCAGTTCAGGAAATTTTTCTGAAATTTTGCTGTTCGGAGTAATATCTGATCTATTAACTTCTAAGACTTCTTCATTCTAAATCCAGTAAATGTGTCTTAAAACCAAATGATAAATCTGTTTAATATCATAATCAAAAATAGCTAATCAATCCTTTCCTATCAAAGGCAATTGTTCACTTTTCGAGATTAAAGCTTGAACCTTTTCAGACCTCTCATCCAATTTGACATCCACTCGAATGCAACCAAAAACTTTCTCATTTGGTCCGTCCAAGATTTAACGAAATTGTTAAATTTGCAAGAGCTTGCAATTCTTAAAATGAGTTTAGTAACTAAAAGAAAAAATTGTGGCATCACACCAACAATCTGCCTCTAGTGGCAATCCAACCCCATTAATGGTACAAAGAACTATCAGATTCTCCACTTTCATCGAACTGATGCTCAACATGTTAGCTTCCAAGTTATCATCAGACTCGTCAGAGCATTCACATTCACTGGAACTCTCAAATACTGAACCAGCCTCATAATCTTCATTTTGATGAACATAAAGAGCTTTGTTGTTTTTATAACCATACTTGTGTTTCTTGCCACTACCTTTAGATGCGGTTTAAGCTCAGATGTTTCAACTAACTTACTAAAATGTTTAGGCTTCTTACACACTGCTTTTTAAGTGTACTTTTCGTGGCAGCTACCACAATTACAGTCCTTGAAACGACAACGGCTTTTAGCGTGACCCTTAAAGCCAAAACAAAAACAAACAACATCTTTACTGCTTGAGGAGGAGTGTTTAGATGACTGATGTTTACTTTTATGTTTTGACTGTGCTACAAAATTAAAACCGCTTGAGCAGTTTTTGAGTTCTAACTGGTTCAAATCAGCTGCCTCCAGCGAAAGGGCCAATTTTACTATATTTTGAGAGTCAAGAATCTTTTTCATTAATTCGTGCTGCAAAGTAGGGCTGCTAAGACTACCAACTACGCTAATGCGAATCATTTCTTACTTAATTTTGCCAACAGCGTTGTTATCGTAACCGCAATGGTTTGTAAGTTGTTTTAAAAGCGTCTACATACTCAGCTATAGACTCATGAGGTTTTTCAGACCTTTTATTAAACTAAGCCTTTCAGAAATTGTACTGGGAGCAGGTTAAACTGCTGTTTTAACCACTTTAACTAAAGCATCATACATAATGGTTTCAACTCTAAATGGATCTATGATACTTTCCATTTTCTGAGACATTACATAACCAATGCTTGCTAACAAAACATCACAACAGTCAGCATCTTTAAAACAAACCATTAGATCTGAATTAGTTAGTTCCCTCAGTAGGCATTTTAACTGAAAATTCCAAGCAAAATTATTACTTTATTAGAAAGACTTTTATTCGAGAAAATACTAGTTTACTCAAGTTTTACCTAAACAATCGACTAGCGACCTGCAAATACAGTTTTAGGATTTTACACAATGATTTTACTCACAATGTAGTGTTTAAATTTAAAGCTTAAGCTTATTTACTAGCATACTTGTTTTCAAATAAATAGCTTTGCACAATACTAATTATGCTTAATTTACAGGTAATTAACATTAAACCTGTCCAGACGAGGAAGTAACCCTTAAACCTGTCAATAACAAGCAATTAACTATTAAACTTGTTTTAAGCACAAAATTCCAAAGTAAATTTACAATTTTATATGTATATAGGCTTCAATTTAACGTTACATTTAAAAGCTTTCTAGTTTTAAACACACCAGTTATTTGTCAACGTAGGCAGTTCTGAACACACCTAATAATTCAATTTTGTTGTAAAATAACGTAGTGAGCAACAAGTACCACAGCAGAGAAACAAATGGTCCCTTGCCCACCAATAAGTAATAAAGTTGACTACTTTAAAACTTTAATGTTCTCCGTAAATGACAATTTGCAATCCACAACACTATAACTAGTCGCGACTTTTCAGCATTACTAACTAGCATAATCTAGCAGCAATTACTGCAAAGCATCTCTTCGACACAACCTTCAAATTTAATTGGAGAAATAGAAAATGCACATTCCCGTTTAGCCAGAAATGCCAACACAGCCACAAGTGATAACACTTTTGAAACAAAGTTGTTTAAATCTATCCCCTAGCGGATGACTACAATTACTTGGAAAATAATTGAAATTCATCATACCTCAAAACTTGCAGCAGAAGTTCGAAGTTGCTAGGGGAAATTTAAAACATAGTCTAAACTAAGAGGTTTGCTCTCGGCGCCTTTGCTCTCGTCGCCAATTGATGTGTATCTGCTTTAACATATTACTATGCTGACTAGCAAACCTATCTTACAAACTAGGAAGGAGACAAACACATATGGATGGTTGGTAACAAGGACAGTAATGATGGCAAACATAAGCTTATATAACATAGGCTGCTTTACGTTAGAACTCGTGGTTGGCTAAGGAACAAATGTATACTGACAAGATGCACCTGCAATAGCAAATCAGAATATAGCATCATAAGCACAAGGCTAGGTTAATCGATGGGTGCGTGCAAGCAAGGTGCACACACACCTGAATCTGGGAACATACCAGTTACAATGTGTGCTGCAGGCTGTGTTTAACAAAATCTGTCGCCAAGAGATTCAGATAGTAAGAGAACAGGCAGATAGCAAGTTGTGTAACACACACCTTCACTCACGTACATGTCTTCTGTTTAAATTTGTGTCAGTCATGCATTAAAAGAACAAGAACATCCATGTCTACTGAAAGAACCACGACCTGCTCTACAATGTATTGTGCAGCAACAATTTCGTGTGGGATCATGGATGATTCGGCATCTTCATGACTGTAGATGGGGATGGGAATTAACAATTTCTTTCAGCATGCACGTATATAGTCGCGTATCTTCTTCACCTAGTCTACTGAAATACACTTCAGTTACAAGAAAAGCTGTTTGGCACTAGTGTCCGCGATGGTGCACGGAGTTTCATTTTGTTACTACCAGAGGGCCAAAATGAGTCCAACTTATGTAGTAATGGAGTGTATGTGATTATATCATCGATATCAATTGAATGATGTGTTTCGTCTGAGGTGTTCAGAGTCTGCAATGGTACCCGTCAGGCGTGTTTCAAATGCAAGGTCAATCCTTAACGATCCTATTAGTGAGTGTTGCAGTCTTGCTTGTGAGCGAATTACGAAAGCATCTAAATGTGCTGTCTTGTTTGCATCTGATCTTGTGATTTTTGTCGTAATGTTTACATTACATTTGCTATAATGTCTACATTATAACGTATAATGTATTGAAAGTAATCCAGCTTGATGGTAATCCAGACATTTCTGGCTGCCAATCTTTTCTAGTTCGATCATAAGCATATTCGTTCTTGTTTTGTGAGAAAGACATCCTCAGAAAATAGATACAGAAGGCACCAACTTACATCGAAGTTATTCCATGTCATGATCTATGATGCAAGCTAGATCGACAGATTTCTTTGTTATGCTGAGTTTTTTCCTACTCATTCTTGCACACTTTGTTAGTTACTTAGTGGAAGTGTTGTGATAAGTGCACAACTTTGTCGTAAGAGTCGTGGCTGATATTTGATTACGAACGCCGTCATAGCCAAGTGCCACACAGTTTTTCACACAGCTGAAGTGTATTTCAGTGGACGACTGTGTACATCTGTGCTGGAAGGAATTGTTTGTTCCCATCCACATCTACAGTCATGTAAAGAGGCAGCAGACTTGTGCATGATCCCACACAAACTAGATGCTGTACAACCTGAGTAAAAATAAGGTTCAGCAGACACGGAAGGCTTCGCTCTTCTAACTAGCTGATAACCTTTCTAAGGAGGTCATGAACCCGTCGGTGGTTTCCTTTACCTGGATTGCTGAACGTACCACTAGTTACCTATTTCCTAGGTGGCATGGCTGTTCCTGGTTATTGATAGAGGCCCTAGAAGGGGATCGTGAATGCTTACCCATTGCCCTAAGAACGTAATTGCAAGACATTACCAAAGTAAACACGGGATTTATTCCCATTTCAGGAACACAAAACGTTAAGGGTTACATTATTTACATTCTAATTATTTAGGTGTAAAAGTTAGGCCAACCTTCTCGGTCGGCAGCTAGTGAGGAAGTAACCTCCATGCAGAAAAACATCACTTCCCTAGCAACAGGTTCAAAGTTCTGGTTGTGAACATCTGCCCATGTGCAGATGTTTCCACATCCTGGCACTGAACTATTGGCCACTGCTGGCTGCTACCACAGAGGGCCTTAAGAATGCTCTTCTGTTTCCAACAAACTCTCCCTTCACACCTGTACCTAGTAGGCGAAGCGGACATGTAGTAGATTAGTCAAATGCACTTGACGCACACCAGTTTGTGGCTTCGTCAAGCAATCGGCTATATTGTTCTGGGTTGGCACGTACTGGACACTAATTCGTCCTGCATCCACCTTCTCTCTTACATGGTGATAGAAATGTCTATGTGCTTAGTCCTTGAACGTTCAACATAACTCACGGTATGTGCTCTGGCGCTTTGCAAGTCCGTGTAGACTGGTACCGCTGTCACATCTTCAAGCTTCAGCAATCCTGTTTCCTGAAGCAGTCCCTGTATCCACAGGCTTTCCTGTACAGCTTCGCTTATGGCTTTGTACTCGGATTCCATTGACGACAGACTTATGGACCTTTGAAGGTTTGACTTTCATAAGAACGGAATCCCTCCATACGTCACGATGATTCCTGTCGTCGATCTTCTATGGTCCAGATTGCTAGCATGACTTGCATCAGCATAGACTTTAAGTCCACTGTCGTCTGGATCTACCACAAGGCTATATTCTCGGGTTCCTTTCAGGTAGCAGAGAATGCGCTTCGCTGCTTGACAGTCGTCTGGCTTGGGAGCTGTTGCATGCTGCGCCAAAGTGTGTCTGCATACGAAATATCTGGTCTCGTTCCATTGGCTATGTAGGAGAGGCAGCCTACAAGTTCCCGCAGAGGAATCTTCTCTTTTTCTGATTGTAGTTCCTGGGCTTCTCCTGTACCGAGTACAGCTGGTGTGACCACGGCACATGACTCATCCATTTTGAAATGCTCGAGTACTTTGCCAATGTAGTGAGTCTGATTCAATGCTAGCTCTCCTGAATATGTTCTGAAGAAATTTATTCCTAGTAGGAAGTTAATCGGCTCCAGCGGCCTGATTTTAAAACTCGAAGTCAAGATCTTCTTGCCTAGTGCTTGCATCTTCGGTGTCGATGTCAAGGCAATTGTGTCATCAACATACACAACGAGGATACATATTCCGTCACCTTCGATGATGACAAAAACGCAAGCATCTGTTTTGCATCTATACATGCCGTGCTTCATCATTTCCTGTGCTAAACGAATATTCCATTGGCAGCCACTTTGTTTTAGCCCGTAAAGGCTTCTAATGATGCGGCAGACTTTCTCTTCAAACCCAGGTACGTCAAATCCTTCTGGCGGACGCATAAAAATTTGCTCCTGGACTCCCAAAAATCCATTAAGATATGCTGATTGAATATCAAATTGGTCTATGTTGTAGCCTTTAAGTACCGCTGCTGTGACGAGTAGTCGTATAGTGGGTAGGCTGGCAGTTGGACTGTAAGTCACGAAATATTCAACGCCATATTTTTGTGCGAAGCCCTTCGCTACCAGTCATGCCTTATAACGCTCCACTTTCCCTGACGCATTCTTCTTAATCTATAGGACCCATTTACTTCCTATGCAGTGTGCACCTGGCGGTAGGTCTACTAAGTCCCAGGTATGATTAGCCACTAGTGCTCCATATTCATCATTAAGTGCGACTTTCCATAAGTCGGCATCAGGTCCCGAGAGCGCCTCTTGAACTGTGTTGGGTTCAACTGGATTGGCAAGAAATAAGGCTAAATGTTCATTTATGTCAGGCTCAGTATCGTTGAGTTGTACATCTGGATGCTTAACCTCCCAACGGTAGCTGAGGAATGAGTTCTGGAACGTTAATCTTTTGGAACTTGGCTCTGCTGCGAATTAAAGGTGGTGACTTAGAAATTTCAGGCTCAGATGACCTTGGAGGCTGAGCTCCTAAAATCGTAGACTCAATTCTCATAGGTTGGGTTGATGACCTGGAAGCATCAGTGTCCTGGAGTATAGGGTTTGGTTGTACCTTATTTGGGGCTACTGTCCTTGACGATCGAGCTCCTTGCTGGCCTTTGCTAGTGTCTGGAGTGTGCAGCAGCCGATTAACCACTGGGGTTGTTGACCCTGAAGGGCGGGCTCCATTACTACCGGGTGACTTGGGATGTCATACTATTGGGGTACATGGTCCGGGAGGTGGACTACTCTTGTAGGTGATCTGGATTGAACAGTTGCTGGGTTAGTTCCCCCTCTGAAATAGGGGTCTCCATGGGTGGTCTCCAGGGCCTCAAATACTTAATCGAGTAACTCCATCCGAGTTTCACTAGGTTTTCCATTTAAACGTCGAGAACCCATTACGTCTTCTTGAAACGTGACGTGTCGGTTTACTATTATCACACGATTTTCAATGTCGTATAGTCTGTATGTACGGGAATCCAGATCATATCCCAGCATTATACACGCAATTCCTCTTGGTTGCAACTTTGATTATTTCTTGGGTGCTTTTAATGCAAAACACAAACAGCCTATGCTGCGAAAATATTTCACTGTTGGTTTATAGTTAAGATTAAACCATAACTGTCTTGGTGTAACTAGCTTATTTCTTGTATTTGTGCAGTGATTTTTAATATATGCTGCTGTGCTTACCATTTCTGCCCAAAAACGTAATGGCAACTTCGTTTAAACGAGGGTGCTTTGTACTAAGTTCATTATAGAAAGGTGAAGTCTCTGTGCTGTCCCACTCGACTATGAGTGTAGGGGGGGCTGTACTCGTGTTTAATGCCTCGTACACTCATGTAGGACGCCATCTTGGAGTTCTGGTACTCAGAACCATGGTCACTCCGAAAAAGTTTTAATTTACAACCAGTTTGCACTTCAGCCATCGTGACGTAATTTGTGAAGTGCCCACATAACTCATCTTTCGTTTTTATAAAAACAATGGTCACGTATCTCGAATAAACGTCAGTAAATGTTGCCAAGAATCTACTGCCCGCTAGGGATGCTACTGGAAACGGGCCTACGCAGTCGCTGTAAACAATACCTATGCGCTAACTAGCGCGTGTCTGATTGACAGTACTAAAAAGGGCCTGCGCTTAGCGTTTGCTTCAAAGCAATTACTGCAAGCACTTTTCTAAGCCTAAGTGAATTCTGTGTAGTGAAATCTCTTAGTGCTCTACTCTGGGCTATTTTTCTCAACGTTGAGGGAGCAACGTGCATGAAGCGATTGTACCACAAAAGAGTATTACCCGACAAAACATTTGCAGTAAGTACGTTTTGAGTTTTAGTACATGTAATTAAAACTGGGGGCACCTGCCCTTCTCGCGCATTATTGTCCATTTTTGTGCTAGACTGTTTTGCAGGTATTAACGATGCTGAGTTGTGTTGTATATTGACACTTACTGGAATATCACTTTCATTTAACGGCCTAGTTGTATTTGCGTAATTCAGACGTGGTATTTTAAACTTGAAAAAGATAAATAAACCACATATGTAATGGGCGTTAAATATCCACGAGTTTGTTGGCTTGTGAAAAACTTCACACTTATTTTCATCAATTACCAGCCTAAAACCATTTGTCATTGCTTGCCCAACTGAAAATAAATTTACGTCAAACTCTGGTAAAAACAGAGCGTTTTTAAACGTTAGTAGACTTTTATTTATTTGTAGAGATACGCTGCCTGCTAGGTTAGTTTGAACTGTGTTCATTTTGGTGGCACATTTGACCGTCTCGGTCTCTACCTGTTTTAGTTCGTTAAATTAATTTCTGTTTGAAATGCAATGTTTTACTGTTCCAGAATCGAGTATTAGTGCGTCTTTCAGATTCCACCCACTATCCTTTTACCTGCTGGATCTTGCTATATGTTATGCAGCTAAGGTTAGTTTTCACTATTGCAGAATTACTCCAGCCACGCCCATTTGATCCTTTTCAGAGTCGACGGGCATGATAATTACCTCTCGACTTTTCTTGATGCTGCACTTGATTTAGGTTAGGTTTAGCAGGTAGGCGTTGATTAGGGTCTGAACTACACGTAGTGGCTCTATGTCCAATTCCTTGGTAACGCCAGCAGACTGTACTGGAAACGGCTTGTCCAGGACGTACGGGCCTTGCCAGGTTCACTTGTTATTCTGCAAAAGTACGGGGATTAGTAAACACTTGATTTTTACTCTCGTACAAAATCAGCAAATGTTTCAAGTCAGCAGATTTTAATTTTTCACCCTTTTTTAGCGGTGGTAGGAAACTTGTTATCAGAGTATCTAACGAATTAGGCAAACCTAATATTATGTAGCATGCTTGTTCCTCATCAAGCACTCGTCGCTGATCTGCTGAAAAATAGTACCTAACGTACCCAAGTATTCAGCCACACTCATGAATTCCGTTTTTCTTAAGTTATGCAACTTTTTATGTAATGCAATATAGTTTAGCACATTTGATGGTTCACACCTTGCCTTTAAATGGTCCCAGATACCCTTTGCAGTATCCAGTGTTTTCGGAATTTGAATTACCTTAACATCTACGGATAACATGAGTAAACCCATGGCTTTTTCATTGGCAGCTTCCCATTTTAACAAATCTGCTGCAACGGTTGGTTTTACCTTGCCTGTCATTAATAGCTCCCACGATCCTTGATGTCCCATTAACGCTTCAACTTTTGCTGACCAAGATCCGTAATTGTTGCCATCTAAAAGCTGTAAATATTGAATATTCATCGCCATCTTGCTGACGTCACACATCGTCATATTGTTAACACTTGATCAAAACCCTTTTGCTTTCTTATCCTCGAAATCCTTTTAAAATTATACGGAAATAGCTTTTTACCTTTTTATGTGCTGTTACGGTTCAGCATGACTCCCTCTAAGTTTGCTGCCGTCTTTTCTGGCTGTTGCTGGCGAAAAAATCTTCTCCTTGAAGCTGGCTCTCTTTTTCTGCACTCCTTGGTAACGTCCGCTTTCTCCTTTTCAGTCTTGCTAAATTCGGTGAAGGTGAAATCCTCGATGAGCAGCATACGACATTTTCAAGAAACAAAAAATAAATTTCAAATAGTTAGTCTTTAAAACTTTAATCCCAGTTTGGGCCTATTCTTTTGAAATTTGAAAGACTGACGGTTTGGGGCATATTTTTGGCTTGAATTACAAAATTTGAATAAGCTTGGTTTTATTTCGAACACATTTTTCCGACGTTTTGGCTACCAATTGATAGAGGCCCTAGAAGGGGATCGTGAATGCTTACCCATTGCCCTAAGAACGTAATTGCATGACATTACCAAAGTAAACACGGGATTTATTCCCGTCTCAGGAACACAAAACGTTAAGGGTTACATTATTTATATTCTAATTATTTAGGTCTAAAAGTTAGGCCAATTTTCTCAGTCGGCAGCTAGTGAGGAAGCAACCTCCAGGCAGAAAAATGTCACTTCCCTAGCAACAGGTTCAAAGTTCTGGTTGTGAACATCTGCCCATGTGCAGATATTTCCACATCCTGGCACTGAACTATTGGCCACTGCTGGCTGCTACCACAGTGGGGCTTAAGAGTGCTCTTCTGTCTCCAACAGTTATGATGATACCTAGATTGCTTCAGTAATAACAATGTAGATCCACCACTAGCATAGATTCAAAAAGCATAGCCTACGAGAGAAGTACATGAGAGTAGGTGTTGGTATCACAAAACGATAAAGACCTACTCACATACTAGCTGGAACTCTTGGTGCAGGCTTCTGTGAAGTAGTTGCGGTAACTCCACCAGTAAATTCGGGACGCAACATGCTGCTGTGAAAGCTGATCCAGTAAAATATATAAGTGTTTGCAAAAGTCATTTACAGCAAAACATGTATTAGGAAAGTGGACGAGTATATGGTTCTGGTCTTCAAATTTGACACAGATCTACTACAATGGACAAACTTTGATGCTGGACATGTCATCGATTTAAGTCTGGATCATGAGAACAACTTCCACCCACAAATGCCAAAAAAACTGTGAACTGTACAACACTCCCCTATGGTCGGAATGCTTGGAGCAACATGTAACTTCTATGGATCCTTTGGTGTATGGCTACAAGCTGATCAGTGATTTTTTCCTACATTCACAGATAAATGGATTGTTGCCAAGGGAACACAGATGAATGTATTGTTGCCAAGGGACTTAGTACTAAGCTATACATACATATAATGGCAACTATTATGGAAACAAGGGCAAGAAACAACTAGAAAAATTTTTAAAAAACGTAATTTCAGCAATAACCTTAATTTGTTTAATAAATACGGATGCAAACGTATTTACGTTGCCTTTTGGACTTATATGTCAGACTGCCTCAGCGGGGAATCGACCCAGAGACCCTAGAAATCAAAGGCTAAGGTCCTACCGCTGAGCATACTGACACGACCCGTGTCTTTAGGCCGTGTCAGTATGGCTCAGTGGTAGGACCTTAGCCTTTGATTTCTAAGGTCCCTGGTTCGATTCCCTGCTGAGGCATTCTGACATATAAGTCCAAAAGGCAACGTAAATAGGTTTGTATCCGTATTTATTAAACCAATCTCGAGCCCATTGGCTTTCCGTCCCGTATAACCTTAATTTGGTCCAATTTAGAAGGAAATAGACAAACTTGTAGCCAGATCACCCTACCCCCCGTTAACACAGTATAAAAATACTACAGCATGATGCAATAGAAATGGAAATACGGCCAGTTGGGTGCATCACTAGTAGCTAGTCGCGGCTTAACATAAATTTTGACTAAACTGCTACTAACCACACATTTTTTTGGCTACCTCTGGTTATGCAAATTTGGCCGGCTAATGGCTCTTTTTAGGCTAAATCAATAGGAATGAACGAAAGATATCAATGATGAGATTCGCTGCACATGAAAATGTCGAAATGGAAAAAATTAGTTTCTTTGGGGGAGGGGATAGAATGAATTTCTAATTGGCCCATAAACTATAAATAAAGGAGAAATTCTTCAAGGAAAAAGTATCTCAATCTTTTGAGTGAATCAGAGCCAAATCACCAGATTAGTTTTTTAGCAATAATAATTTAGGTCATTCTACGCTATAATATTACTATTACCACGCAAATATATTGTTCTCAATAGTATCTAGGATTATTAGTTGTTGGGGAGGATGCGTCATTCGCTGCGATGAATGTATCACTGGTGTGAGAAGCGATTTAGCGTGCTAGCAGCGCCCTCCTAAAAATGTTGGCGTTAGTCGGCGGAAAAGAATGGCGGCAACAAAGCGATACTCGTCTGGCTCATCTTGCTGTGATTTTCTAACGGCCATCTACTAGTTCCAATGTTATCGGGTACGATCAGTTTGCTACGGATTACTAGAAAAGAAAACGTAAAAAACGAATGACACCGCACACTGAATTTAAACCCTAAACGAATATTTTGTCTTGAAAGAGGTTTGACTAGCTCGTATAGAACTGCCGAGCGTAAGCCGAGAGGGGCAGCTGCGCTGGCTTCCCTGCAATACCGAGTCCAAACGGCCGCAGCTCGGAGGCCCTCTAGTGAGGTTTTTCTGTTTCAACACCAACCGTCAAGCTTCCGATCGCCGACGAATCTCCGTTGTTTTGAATCTCGTGCTGCAATCGCACAGAAAGCATTCTCACGCAAGTTGTACAACCGATAAAGCATGCCGTCTGTTAGAAAGTCGCATCCTCCCAAACACCTAATAATCCTAGATAGTATGTTGCTTGCAAGACAAAACTGGTTTTAAAAGCTATGATAAATAAGACAATTGAGCAGTACAATTACAAAGACAAGTCCCATTTTGACTAACGTTTCATTTGGGTGCATTGTAGCTTCAAAATTTGTGGCATGAGCCATATTTTTTCTATCAGCTGTTTGGCTGACTCAAAAAAATTGTGGCATGGTGGCCAACAATGGCGGCTGATGGGTATAGTAGCGACATCACAGCACCATTTTTGCGGTCTCAATGTTTCCTAGTATTTTTATAAGTTCCCAACAGAGATTTAGGTTAGTGGAAGTACTGTCGTGAACTAAAGGAGTAGAAACATTCTATAAGAATTTATTTGAAATTAAAATAAATAGGTGGGACAAAAGAAGTCGAATCAGACCTTTGAACTTTACAAACTGATCAACACGATGACAGCCTAATGAAACTAAAACGCAATACATGCAGCATTGAGTTTGTCCGCATTCAGGCTACAATCCTTTTTTTTACAAAATTGTATAGGTAGTTCGTAATAATGGATATTGACTAGAACAATCTAAATCCTTACAATATTGATGTTATAGGCAATGCGTCGTTCTCCAGTGTTACAAAGGAAAGTACTAATACTGTTCTTTTTGGTCTTATCGATATGTATTGGGGTGGAATCATACCAAATCCAGGTGAGTACATACTTTGAAAATATGTCTATAATTCTCTGATCTCTCTATTATTCTTCTTTTTTTTGCTACAGTGTCGATTTCTGCTGCAAACAAAGACAACTAAGGTATAAGGGCCAGAAAGTAATGGTTCATAAAAACAAATCCAAAATTTTACTGAAACACTACACAGCAAGAAGAACCTAACTGAACTGAAACCTCATTTGTTCTTTATTAATGCCTAAAACTATATTTCTCTGTCATACTTTAATATTAAGGAAATAATAGTGTTTCCCCACATTGGATTTTTTATAGCCTATGCTAACTTTCATAACTGAGACATTATTTTGCTGAAGCAGCTTGGAAGTCATCTAGACACACGCTAGTAACAGTAGATCGTCCGATTGTAGACCTCCGATTGTTAAAAAAAATGATTGTTGATGAAAAAAGGCGGCCACACTAGCAGACTGTCTTTTTTAACTGTAACCAACTTATACATGATTTCAGCATACTGGTGTAAATTCCCCATGCGGTAGAAATCTTTGCAAATCTTTTGAATCAGGTGTCTTGGATCCAGTTACGAAGAAAACGTCAACACGAAAATGTGGAGAAAAGGTGAAAAGGAGAAAAGGTGTCCTCAATAACGTTGATTTGTGTTACTGGTGACTAGTAACAAGTAACTAGTAACTAGTAGCTAGTCCGCAGGCTCCCATGTTAATTCTCATAGGGTATAATGACACGTCTACAGCTCATTAGGGAAAGTTGCCAAATCTAAATTTCGGCAGACAGGTAAAGCGTTATATGGGGAAGTGCCTTTTTCTAAACTGGGGGTTGCAGCTAGAAGCACGTGGCTCTCCAGTGGCTCGTAAGTGCAAAATTATTGTAGTAACCATTGTTTGTATTGTCATCCAACAGTAGATTATAACATGCTACGCTTATCGTTACAGTACCTATTGTCAGAATTCATTGTTGTTGCAAATAGGTGGATTTGGGGCGCATGGCATTTGGCTGGGGCCTCAATAAAGCAAACTGGAACTGGAGAGACGGAGTATATTTTATTGCAAAGGTTTGGTCGGTTTTTGTTGCGGTACACGAATCCAAACTAAATTATCTGCCCCACGACGATAAAAGGAAAATTATGTGTTCGTGAACACCATGGCAACTAAGTGATTGAATGATTAACGTTAACCGAGGTAGGGCCAAGTGAGGACAGATGCGCTGATTGACTGAACAAAGCGAATGAAAGTCAGCATGAAAAGGTGTCAATTTCGCTGACATAACGGTTAATTGGGCCACGGCAAATATGAAAATTATGAATGAGCAAATTTATAGACATAAAATTCCTCCAAACAGAAAAGGTAGAGGGGACGATTAAACCGTCTGATCCTTCGTTCGTTCACAGTCCTATGGAAGCTGTGATATTACCCAAAACCAAAACTGGTATAAGAGAAGCTGCCAAGTTTCAAAAAAGGGTCGGCCTTTCAAAGTAGTGATATCATTCAACCAGGGAAAGGCTGCCAAGGATAATCCTGTTACCCAAGTTAATCGCACCTAATAATACTTTGGACGTTAAATGAAAACTAGAAGATTGCTACCGCCAGTAGCAATGTTCTAGTTTTCATTTAACTTTCGAACTATTAGTAGGTTAGGTTAGCTTAGCTTAGGTTAGGTTAGGTTAGCTTAGGTTGGCTTAGGTTAGCTTAGGTTAGGTTAGGTTAGCTTAGGTTAGGTTAGGTTAGGTTCTGGAGTGGGGTGGCGACTTCAGCACTATTGGACCCTGCAGTCCCAACATGCCTGCCGGACACCTGTGCCCTGTTTTTCTTGTAATGGCTCCTTTCGGCATGTGGGGGGTTAGAGGGTCTGCACCTCGGGTTTGTGTCTCCAGGACTTCTGTGTTTTGTCAGACTTTGTTGAGGGATAGGAATATTCAGGAGTTGTTTCCCTTCAGTGCAGTGTTCCCCCCTGATAACACTGGAAATTGGGTGGAAGCTGTTCATCTAGATGTCCAGGGTGCTTGTGTGTCAATTGGATCAAAGGGCTTTCGGGCGAATTCGGGAATAACCTGGTATACAGCTTGGCACTTCAGGGCTCTGGTGGTGGGAGAAACGAGGTTTGCTTTGCCCTGGGCCCTGGTGACCTGCATCAGTCTGTAGGCAGGGTATTTTGGGATGAATGGGCGGCCGTCTGGGCCACTGGTGCGATGGGGTGGTGGCTGTTTGCCTTCCATCCTGTTACTGCCTCCCCATGGCTCCTGAAAGGTCTAGACCTAGTGTCAAAGCTGCGAATGGGCCATGTGCTACTTCGGGCTCACCTTGCTTATGTTGGGTGGGATTGCTTCCTGGATATACGTGCAGGGGACTGAGGAACTGAGTAATTTAAATATAGTTTCTTTACCAAGTTGCAACCATAGATTTCAAGCAACAATGGCTTGGGCAACCTGATATGTATTTAGATTACATATTCTTTGCCACACAAGGCCTAACTGTTCTACCTTAACTAGAAGGAGAACAGTACTCAAGTTAGCAGTTGGTAACAAGTGATTTATTAGACGATTGTACAGGCTTAAATAACATTCCATTGACCACATGATATCATCTGATTGGTAGCTATCAACTGATAGCCACAAGGTTAACAATAACAACCAACCATATTCAAGGCAACCATAAACCATGCTAGAACAGGCAATAACCAATATATACAAAAGGTGCACAACCAGCAAAAGGCTGGGGATAAACCAATCCCCCCCCCCCCAAAAAAAAAAATTTGACTCCAGTAAAAGACTGGAACGTTCAATTTTAATTTCTGCCCAATTTTTACAATCTTTCGTAAAGAAAATTCACACAGTCAATGTGCACTTATATTCTGATTTTATAAAGGTTTTTCGACCATTTAAATCTTAAATGGTCTGCAAAAATTGATCTTTCAACTAACCATTAAACTTTGAAAAATATTTAATTTCTTTCAAAACATGGTACGACCTAAGAGACAATCGCACTATAACGAAATTTTCTTGCAATCAACTCAGTTATTCACTTTATTAACAGCACAATGATTCAAAAGTATAAAATTCAGACAAAATTTCAAGCATTTTTTCTAATTGTTGTTCGAAAAGATTCTGCCTTTTAATCCAATAATTCCTTACGAATCGTTGTTGTCAGGATAGTTAATACTATGGGTACTTCTGACGACATCATTGCAGAATTCATCACCAAACTGCTACAGGTGGCACTGCCAACATACTTTTATAGAATAAGAGTCGCTCTCTGCCCAGAGCGTCAAGCTTTTTTTCTCTTTAAATAGAAAAAAATAAAAATATAAAACTATACACAAGACAGTAACAATAAATACAAATCAACAACAGTGCATGCTTTAAATTTCTTTAAAAAAGTCTGTTAATTCAAACTACGAGCAACTTTAACTAACACATGTTTCTATTACTTAGAACATTTTAAAAACGAAGGCTCAATTGCGCTCACAAACAACTCGTTACAAACATAAAGTTAGATGCGACTCATCCACATTTAAAACCATGGTCAACGTTAAATTAGAATTAATTTAAAGTGAGCACACAAATAACTTATACAAAATACGTTACAACCTGTTATCCAAGCCAACCAAGTTAAATGTGTTACAATTTGGGCTGGAACGAATTCTAGCTCTGCTAATTATCTGAAGAGATAGAAAAACAAGCATTAGATCAATCTTCATAAATTCACTAGCATTCAATCACAAGTCCAATTTAATAGGTTTTATCCTCTTGCGATCGCCACGACGTTTACCAATCGAAATTTCAGGGCTTAATTTCCGTTTTAAACGGGTTTTCACACTAACATCAGCTGTGCGTTCGGAAAGAGTAGGTTGTGCTTGAAAATCTTGTGAACCTGATGCTACGTTCGGGACCGATTGGCCTTGACGATCGTTGAATTTTCGTCTAGACTCCGACCCGTTCGGCGCTATTAAGTCTCTTTCATCACTCAAACAATCTGCATTTTTCGATCGGGTTTTAAGTCTCTTACTAGCCGATTTTTTTACTGACGGAACACAATCTTTTTCCACTGAATTTTTCGGTGACGTGTGACTTCGTGATGCTACAGCAACGTCATTTCCCTCACTTGGTGGCATGACTCCCTTAAAAGGCAATAAACCTGGGCTCAAGCCATGATTGGACTGGTGGAAATGAACTGACTGCCTACGTTCTTTTCTACTTTGCATAACAGCAGCATTTGGAAATTGAGTGAAGTCTTGATTATTCATAGAGAAATCAACACTGCCTGGAAACTGCGTGTTTTTGGCCACAGAACCATCATCGTTAATATCTTCATTAGGCAATCTTGCTCGAATTTGACTTATGTTGCGTCGAAGCGTTAACCCACTTGACGTGAGCACTTTATAGTTCTGATGGTCTAGAACTTCAAACACAACAGCTTGCTGCCATCTACGTTTCGAAACGGTATAATCCCTTGTCCAAATTGGAGAGAATTCGGTAAATTTCTCACATTTTCTGTGCGCGGCACCTTCGGTAATCTTATCTTGCTTAATGCGAATTTTTTGCTGAAGGTTCAGTTTCAACAAAACCAAGCTTATGCGTGATTCACGCCCAAACAATAATTTTGATGGTGTCTCACCCGTGACTGTGTTAGGACAATTACGGCTAGCGATATGGAACTCATTTAAGCACTGCTTAATACTTTTACCTTCTTTTCGTGAGGCTTTAAAAGCCTTTTTAAATTCTCTAATATATATCTCGCCAAAACCATTTTGCTTAGGGTCATAGGGAGCCCCTGTTAGGTGACGAATCCCCCTACCCTTAACAAACGTTTGGAACTGCTCAGAGGTCCATTGGGGGCCATTATCCGTTACGAGTGCTAACATTTGCCCAAATTCGGCCATATAACGCTCAAATACTTCAATAACCTTATCAGCTGTAGTTCTTTTCATAAACTCAACAACAGCAAATTTACTATGTGCGTCAACTATGACAATGAATGGTAACCCTTCTACCAGGCCAAAGTCAGAATGGACTCTGTCCATTGGTTTGAGAGGGTACTCCCAAGAGTGTTTAGGACCTGCAGGTTTGTCACCCTTCTGTTCCTTACAGGCAACACAACGTTTAACTTTGCTCTCCAGGTCAGCATCTATTCCAGGCCACCAACATTTTCCCCTAGCCAAAGATTTAATCTTAACAATGCCTAAATGTCCAGTATGAAGATCCTGAAGTACTCTCGCACGTAGATTTGTTGGCACTATAACACGCAAACCCCAAAACAGGGTATTACATTCTATAGAAATTTCGTTTTTCCCTATAAAGTAAGGTTTTAAGTTGGAATCTTCAGTTTTCTCGGGCCAACCGTGCTTTACATACTTCAGCACCCTAACAAGTACTGGATCTTTAATTATAGCCTTAACCAAGGTTTCATTGAGCACAGGCAAGGACTCCACAGATTGTGAATACAACTCATTGTAAGGAATTTCTTATTCCAAGTCCTCAGCCTTTGCCTTCAATGGCAATCTGGACAGCATATCAGGTGTTAAATTAAATTTACCAGGTACATGTTGCAACTCGTATGAATAACCATTGAGCTGCATGGCATATCTCTGGACACGACTCGCAGCCATTTGGGGGATGCCATTTTTGGGGCCAAAAATCCATAAGAGTGCTTTATTATCTGTTTGCAACGTGAAATGGTTCGAATACAAATACTGGTGAAATTTCTTCACCCCCATGAAACTCCAAGGGCTTCCCTGTCAAATTGGGAGTAGGCTTGCTCCGCTTTTGTTAACTTCCTTGACGCAAAAGAAATAGGCTTGTCCTGCCCATTAGGAAGTGTATGAAGCAAACTCGCACCCAATCCGACTGGACTCGCGTCAACTGCGAGTTTGAGCTTGTAATTAGGGTTGTAATGTATCAGAACATTAGACGTTTTAAACAACTCCTTTACTCTGGCCATGGCGGCATCACACTCAGGACCCCACAGCCATTTTTGTTTTGGACTTAACAACTTTGTGATGGGAGCCAATTCATGAGCTAAGTTAGGTAAATATTTTGCATATTGATTGATAAAACCAAGGAAACTCTGAAGTTCAGGTATATTACTTTGGTTAGGGGCATCAGTTACTGCTTCAATCACCTCTGGTAAGTTTGTCAACCACTCTGAATCGATTTTGTGTCCCAAATAATTCAGTTCCGATTGAGCAATTCTACATTTCCCCAGACCAAGCCTGGCCCCAGAATTTTGTAAGGCTGACAACAGCTGATTAAAACTGTCGTCATGTTGTATTCCCTTACCACTCACCAGGATGTCGTCATAAAATGGTTCACAGTTTTGAATACCAGATGTTAAGCTAACCATTAGACGCTGAAAAATTCCTGGACTGCTAGCCAGGCCAAATGGGCATCTTAAAAACTTAAATAAACCCAAAGGCGTGTTAATAACTAGCGCTTCTTGTGATTCCGGGTCCAACTCCATCTGAAGGAACGCATCCTTAAGATCGATCAGACTGAATGTATCGCTTCCAGAGAGCCTGCCAAACAGTTCGGCAGCAGTGGGGACTGGGTAATGGTCTATTTCTAACTGTGGGTTAACAGTGGTTTTATAATCTCCCACAATACGAATTTCACCATTAGCCTTGTGCACAATCACTATAGGAGCTGCCCATTGGCTAGTGCTAACTGGCTCCAGTACTCCCATCGCTACCAGGCGTCTGATTTCAGCATCAACCTTATCTTTCAAAGCGAGTGGGACAGGTCTTACTTTCCTGTAAACAGGCACAGCACCAGGCTTAAGCTTTATCTTAGCTTGAAAATCTCTAAAACAACCCAACCCTGGTTTGAATAATTCAGGAAATTTTGACGTTAGAGCTTCTGGTGTAATAGTTGCTCTATTGATTTCCATTGCTTCTTCTTGTTGAAGCCTTTTAATATGCCTTAAAACCAAAGGATAAAACTGTTTAAGGTCAAAATCAAAAATAGCAAGCCAATCTTTGCCCATTAAAGGCACCTGCTCATTTTTTGATATTAGAGCCTGAACCTGTTCAGTCCTGTCACCTATCTTAACCTCAACTCTGATATAACCAAAAACCTTCTCAATTTGTCCCATCCACGATTTTACAAAGATGTTAGTTTGCAAAAGTTTACAATCCCCAAAATGAGCTTTGCACCAACTAAAAGGCAATATGGTTGCATCACAACCACAATCAGCCTCTAGTGGCAGTTTAATACCATTGATTGTACACTCGACCGTCCACTTCTCTACCTTTAACGAATTGATGGTCAAAACGTTATTTTCCAAGTAATCATCCGATTCAGAGTGTTCGCGATCACTGGAACTCTCACTAGATGAATTCGAATCCGAATCCTCATCTTGTTGTACCAGATGGGCTTTGTTATTCTTATAACCGTATCTGTGTTTTTTACCGTATCTGTGTTTTTTGTTTTGGGCGCAGCTTGGTTTATAATAATAATAATAATAATAATAATGTTTGTTGCTGAAGCAACAGGTCTGGCAAGGATCGCGGGGATCACTGACTGCCAGCCTAAAGAGGGGAAGCATTTAAGATGCTTGTAAAAATATTTGATAAAAAGAGAATGCGAAGGTGGCAAGGTAAAAACTAAAACAAGATAAAACAATTTAAAAGCTTGCATATAGGTAAAAAATAGTTTTTAAAAAATGTTTAAATTGTAAAAAAAAATTGCATGGCCAGTGAAAAGGTGGGATCGAATTAGGAAAGGTGGGTTAGGATTTCAACTGCCTTACCACCAAGGTTAGACCTGCCAGGGACACAAAGGTCCCCGATGGTATCGCCAGTCGAACGGAAAAGGAGGAGAAGGGTGGATGGCCAATTGTCAAAAAACAAACTGAATAAAATAGGTAAAAAATGTACAAAGCTTAAAAGTCTTTACATAAGTTGATCGTCACATTAAAAATAAAGCAATTATTAATAATAAAAGTAACGCAAATACCACAATAGTTGATAGTTGACGTTATGGTTGTGAGACGCTGACACCGTACCAGTGCAAAAATGAAGGCGAGACTATGATGCTCTCTTAATGAAGGCAGACAGATCTTCCGTCCATAATTCTTTCCGGAAGCCGTACTCCGAATCCATACATACCGTCCTAGAACGAAGGGCATTCCAAACGGGGACTACCCGCACCGCAAAAAAGAATCTCCGGCAGTCAAGTCTGGATCCCCTAGTCTCAAGTTTCCAAGGGTGACCCCTGGTATTATGAATACATGGTGCTAGGTCGAAAAAAGGAAGGTCGATCGAGATTAAGTTTCGAAGAATCTTATATGTCAAGATGAGGTCAAATCTTAAACGGCACAATTCCAGAAGCTCAAGTCCCGCTCTTGAAAGACGCTCTATATGACCAATATTTCGGAGTCCTGGAAGGCACTTCGTGAATCTTCTTTGAACGGATTCGATTAAGTCAATGTCTTTAGCAAGATATGGGGACCATACAGGAGTGGCATACTCAAGTATTGGGCGGACAAAGACCTTGAACGCCCACACCTTGGTTTGTAGATGGCCAGACGTGAAGCAACTATTAACCACCGCCAGCCGGCGGAATGCTGTTGAACATACTTTCGAACAGTGTAGGGAAGACTTAAGGTCACTGGAAAACCAGATACCCAGATCCTTAATTTCGTTCACAAAGGGGAGAGTCTCTCCATCAAGCAAATAGTGATAGTCTGGGCATACTGATCCAATATGCATGGACTTACATTTCGAAGTAGACAGAGGAAGCTGCCACAAGTTTGACCAGATGTGGACGTTTTGGATATCTGCTGTGAGCTCGTTTGATTGACCCAGAGTCAAAATTTCAACCCCAATTTTCACGTCATCCGCAAATTTTGCACCATATGGGGTTGAATTTGCTAAATTAAGATCATTTATATAAACCGAAAACAGTAAGGGGCCAAGTACCGAGCCCTGGGGAACGCCGCTAGGTACACTTGCCTTATTTGAGAGAATATGTTCAACTCTAACCTGTTGATAACGGTTTTCAAGAAAGGCGGATAGCCAGTTAAGTAGAAGTCCAGAAATACCACATCCACTTAGTTTTGCCACCAGCTTGCGATGGACCACCGATTCAAACGCCTTTTTAAAATCAAAGTAGATGACATCACTCTAGACTCCAATATCCAGTGCATCAGTCCAGCGATCGAGAACAGTCAAAAGTTGATGCGTGGCCGATCGACCCGGAACAAATCCAAATTGATCATTATTAATAATTTGCAACTCTACTAAGTATGGCAACAGTGTGTCTCTTATGACAACCTCCATTACTTCACAAGCCACGCACGTAAGTGCAATAGGTCTGTAGTTTTCGGGGTTAGATTTAGACCCCTTCTTAAAAATCGGGACAACAGTGGCGTTCTTCCAAATTTCAGGAAGTACACCCTGCTCAAATGACATGGTGAAAAGCAAGGCTAAAGGGTAACAAATTTCAGCTGAGATCTCTTTAAGTAGAAAGGCAGAAAGTCCATCCGGTCCGCAAGACGTACTAGGTTTAAGTTTCGATAAAGCGGAGAGTACACTAGACCTACTAAAGTTTATCGTGGTGCAATGTTTTGACCAATGCCGATTTTGTGGCCAGGGAATGTTTTGATTCCCATCATCGATCACAGTATTAGAAGCAAAAATAGACCTTAGTAGCTCTGCCTTGGATTTGTTTTCCATCAAAAATTTGTTGTTGTATTTAAATGGTGGTAAGGAGCGCGTAGACATGGTTTTTTTAAGATAGAATTTAAAGAGAGATTGGGTGTTTCCACCCCGAATGACTTGTTCCTCCCTTTGCCTGTGCCATAACTCAACTGAGTCCGAAAATGATCGTCTTGCCGTATTATAAGCAAGCAAGGACTCCGCATCGTGCTTCACTTTATATCGTCTCCATAGCTTTAGTTTGTTACGTTTCAACTTGATTATGAAGGATGGAAGACGAGTATTACATTAGTTACGTGGAATTCGCTGTGGCTTTCTGCTGCACTTCAAATGAGTTTTCAGAATGACCAAAAAACAATTCCATGCATCATGAATATTGTGGTGGACCGAGAAGATTAACTCGTTCCAGTCAATCTTCCTAAGAGACATCCTAAGAGTTTCTGTAGGTTTAGACGAACTTAACTTGTTATACTGATTAGATTTCTTACAAACTGCTTTTAAATGGCCCTTTTCGTGGCAACGGCCACAAGTGTAGTCTTTAAAACGACAGCGGTTTCTCCCATGACCCTTTAAGCCACAACAAAAACAAATCAAATCTCTAAAAGTAGAGCGTTTAGACGAATGTTTACTTTTTTGTTTAGAGTGAGCTACAAAATTAACATTTCTAGATCCAGGTTTGGGCTCTAACTGGTTTAAATCTGCTGCTTCCAGTGAGAGCGCAAGCTCAACAGTAGCCTGCAAATCAAGCGTCTTTTTAATAAGTTCACGTTGTAAAATTGAACTGTTAACACCACCGACCACTCTATCTCTGATCATCTCTTCCTTAATTTTACCGACAGCGATGCTATCATAACCGCAATGCTTTGTTAGCTGTTTCAATGCATCAACGTATTCGGCAATTGACTCATTAGGTTTTTGAGACCTTTTATTAAATCTCAATCTTTCAGAGATTGTACTAGGTGCAGGTTCCACTGAGGACTCAACAGCCTTAATTAATGCATCATACGTGACAGTTTCAACAGTAAGAGGGTCAATGATTCTTACGATTTTTTGAAACATAGAATCTCCAACACTTGCCAACAAAACATCACGCCTATCAGCATCCTTAATTTTTTTAGCCTTAAGGAAACATTTAAACCTCAAAATATACATGGACCAGGAATGTTTACTGGGTTCAAACTCCTGAAACAAACCATTTGGTTTTGCAGCCTCAGCTGCAGCTTCAGTATCACCTGGCATTTTGACTAAGCAAAATACTAACTAAATCAAGATTTATTTATTTATTAATTTGCACAATTTAATACCCAAGTTTAGTATTGCGACACATAATAACCTAGGATTTTACAGTGATTTTATGTTCAAGGTAGCGTTCAAATTTACAGCATACTCTCAGCTTGTTTACTTGCATACTATTTTAAGCGGAATGAGCAACTAACCATTAACTCATTAATTACAAGCAATTAATCATTAACTTGTTACACCCAAATCCAACGTAAATTTACGCGCTAGACGTCTCCAGCTTCAATTTAACGTCAAATTAGTAAGCTTTCTAGTTCTGAAATCACTAGATTAAATCTTTAAACCTTTAAGATTCTTTTGTTGCAAAACAACATAGTGAGCACCAAGACCAAGCAGAGAAGCAGACGGCCCAATGCCCACAACTAGTAATAAAGTTAACTGCTTTAAAACTAAAGGTTTTCTGCATATGGCACAATTCAAAGCATACACTAAATCCAGTCGCGATTTTTTCGACACTCCTTACCAATGTAGTTTAGTAGGAGATGCCGCAACGCGTCGCATTGACACAACCTTAACATCTAAGTATGAAATAGTAATTACAATGAATTATACAGAAATAAGCACAATAATTCCCGGCAGTAACCTACATTTAGCCGGAATCCACCAACACAGCCACAAATGAGACCAATTTGGAATTTTTCAAGTTTGTTCAAATACATCCCCTAAAGGGTGGCTACAATTATCTGCCAAAATAATTGAAATCCATCTTACCTCAAAACTTGGGCGGAAGCTTGAAGTTGTCAAAGGGACTTTTGAAAATTACGGCATGAGGTAGGCATGGGTACCTAAACCCTCGTCGCCAGTTGATATGTATTTGGATTACATATTCTTTGCCACACAAGGCCTAACTGTTCTACCTTAACTAGAGGGAGAACAGTACTCAAGTTAGCAGTTGGTAACAAGTGGTTTATTAGACGATTGTACAGGCTTAAATAACATTCCTTTGATCACATGATATCATCTGATTGGTAGCTATTAACTGATAGCCACAAGGTTAACAATAACAACCAACCATATTCAAGGCAACCATAAACCATGCTAGAACAGGCAATAACCAATATTCGGGAATAACCTGGTATACAGCTTGGCACTTCAGGGCTCTGGTGGTGGGAGAAACGAGGTTTGCTTTGTTCTGGGCCCTGGTGACCTGCAGCAGGCTGTAGGCATGGTATTTCGGGATGAATGGGCGGCCGTCTGGGCTACTGGTGCGATGGGGTGGTGGCTGTTTGCCTTCCATCCTGTTACTGCCTCCCCATGGCTCCTGAAAGGTCTAGACCTAGTGTCTAGGCTGCGAATGGGCCATGTGCTACTTCGGGCTCACCTTGCTTATGTTGGGTGGGATTGCTTCCTGGATGTACGTGCAGGGGACTGAGGAACTGAGTAATTTAAATATAGTTTCTTTACCAAGTTGCAGCCAAAGATTTAAAGCAACAATGGCTTGGGCAATCAACCCTGGTCCTTAGATTTATTGTAACAGTCTGGACGGCCTAAAAGCTGAACCGTAACGAAGGATTGAGTAGCATAAAGGGATGACGTTAGATGATGGTTACACAACAATACGAAAACCCCGCACTTTGCGGTCTGATGTATAAGTAACAGTGAACTTCTGGGATTTCTGCATAACAAGATGTGAAGGAAGAAAGCAAACGAAAAAAATTATAAATTTCGTTAATGTAATGGCTAATTATTTATAGACATAAGAATCCTCAAGAAGAAAGATCAAGATGAAGATTAGATGGTGAGACCTTTTGGACGTTCAGAGTCATAAGTTACATTTGTCTAATTACTATAAGAAAATCTGGAAGGTGTACAGATAAACAAAACAACCATAGGAGGATGTGCTGATTGATTGAGCAAAGCGAACAAAAATCAACGTTAGTTAGACAGTGAGCGCAAAAATTGGGTTTGAAATAACGTATGTATGTGAAGTATGGACTGACAATAAACTGAACCGTGGCTATTTGGCTGATGTAATGGCTAACTGGGCCATGTAAAATGTGAAAATTATTAATCCGAAAATTTATATATCCATAAAACTCCTTTGGAAAAAAGATACAAATCCTCCAGATAAAGATAAGATGGTCTGACCTTTTGTATGTTCAGTCCTATGAAAGTTGTGATATCCACCCAAACCAAAACTGATATAAGAGAAGCCGTCAAGTTTCCTAAAAGGGTCGGCCCTGGACGGTAAAGTGGTATCATCAACCAAGGAAAAATCCCATTTCCAACGTAATCCCATTAGCCAACTTAATCGCACCCAATAATAATTGGATGTTAAAGGAAAACTTGAAGATAGCTCCAGCGAGCATCAATGTTCTAGCATTTTGAACTTTCGAACTATTAGTATTAAAAAACGCTTAAGCGTATTAAATACGGATGTAAGCCTTAAAAAACTTAAAGCCCTAAAGGAACAGATATTAGAAAAAGACATGTACGTCATCAGCGTCGCACTAAGACTTGTAAAGAATCTCCAGCGACCCAAAAAACAAGCTGGAGCTTCTTTTACACGTATTAGTGCGATGCTGATGGCTTACATGTCTTTTTCTAATATCTGTTCCTTTAGGGCTTTAAGTTTTTTTAAGGCTTACATACGTATTTTATACGCTTAAGTGTTTTTTAATACTAATATCCCTTATTTTTTTCTTGTTTTAGCAAGAATAACACAGAAAAGAACACTGTAATCACCTTAAAATAACTGTTATAAGAGACTCTTTTCCATGGCTGATTCGTTTTATACTGCTAAGAGTGACTTTTGCACCCAATTTCATGTTTTTAGCTTGATCTATAAGAATTTGTTGCCCAAACCCCTGGCAGGCATCACGAGGAGGTTCTGGGGCGGGAGGGGGGGGCACTGATGGCACTTTGGGTATTTCATTGGGGTCCAGGGCTAGTTCGATTTTTACTGTTAAGAAAAACTTGTGTACCAAATTTATGTTTTCTGCAAAATTTCTGCAAAAATATGTTACTCCACTTAATGGTTTCTACCCAGTGCTCTACAATAATAATTGCTCTGCCGATGCGAATACTGCAGTAACATCAAAATCGTGTTCAACAGGCCCTGATCGGTGTTAATACCTACATTTTGAGCTGTACAAATTGAAAATTGGTTCATTGGTTCGATCTCTAGGTGAGAGCAAAAGTTCTAACCCATTTGGCTTTCCGTGTCAAGAATAATGTAGTTACATTAAAATATCATGTGAAAGGCCCTAGGCCTTGCCCATACCTACGTTTTAAGCTATAGAACTTGAAAATCGGTTCTGTGGTTCAATCTCCAGGCGAGGACAAAGAGTCCCAACAGCAACATTAATGATTTCTGCCCAGTGCTCTACAATAATAATTGCTCTGCCGACGAGAATACTGCAGTCACATCAAAATCGGGTTCAAAAGGCCCTGGTCGGTGTTAATACCTACATTTTAAGCTACACGAATTAAAAATCGGTTCCTTGGTTCGATCTCTAGGTGAGAGCAAAAGTTTTAGCCCATTTGGCTTTCCGTGTCAAAAATATTGTAGTTACGTTAAAATAGCTTGCGAAAGGCCCTAGGCCTTGTCCAGACCTACGTTTTAAGCTATAGAACTTGAAGATCGGTTCAGTGGTTCGGTCTCCAGGTGAGGGCAAAGAGTCCCAACAACAACAACAACAACTAGAAATGGCCATGCTGTGGACGCCGAACGGTTTGATTGTTGTCGTTAAAATTTGTAACGTGGTGAAATAGTTACAACACACCCCCAATTACCGAATTTCGTTGGTCTATGTCAATTCTGGGCGAGACTATAGGAGTTCAAAGTTTGACGTTTAACATGGAAGTTCATGCTGCGGCTTACATAAGGACCGCTACCGCGGTCCTTGATTAGGCGGTGCAATTGACTTGGCTAATAGGATTGACTTTGGCGGCCTTTCTCTGGATAAATACTGTCACTACTTTCCTTTTTATTCCAATCCTTTTTTTTTTGCAAATTTGGCAGCTCTTATACCAGTTTTGGTTTCGGGTGAATTTACTTATCCTACACTTTTAAACAATGACTCCTATTTTTACGACGGAAATTGTTAATTAAGAATTTAAAGACAAAAAAACCACAATATTATCACTTGTAAAATGCAATTAAAAACCAAAGACCTAAACAAGGACCCAAAACAAAAATTACAAATATGCCAAATTAATAATCTCAATTCAGAACGAAATCGTTAATTATGCTGTACCTGTACAGATGGTGGTTCCACAAATTATACGTTACCTGAAAATGCTCAGTACAACAGCAATACTATAACTGCTGGCGCCGATTCTGCTGCATTTTACGTACTTCTGGACTGTCCTTATTAAAAGTCGAGTAGCTGTCATCGCCTTTCCTGAAATATTTGTACGATCTGGAAATTCAACTAAGGTGCACATTTTCATCATGTAACCCAATGGCAACTTTCTGCACTGAAAAACACAAGCCTCCATCCTTAGAAGAAATTTTCTTTAAAATGAAAAACTCACACCGGTCATTGACGGAAACAGAATACTATTTTGTATCCTAAAATAACACATGTCGTTGTTTAAATCCACCCGGAGTATTCTTACTGAATCTTCCGTAAAAACAAATATCCCACAGTCATCTCAAACAGAAGAATAGTGCTTGGCCTCTCAGTTAGCATGCTCATCTGAAGCACGAAAACCAAAGACTTTACAATTGATGAAAAAATGCAGAAACTTAAACTCTGACTTCTATGACAATTAAAGAACTTTTGCCAAGTTATACCTTCTTCCTGTTTGCTAAATGGCAAACCGCACTGATTAAATTGGAGATTTTATTGAGAGGAAGTACATTAGAATTCACGTTTTCTGTAGTATGTGGAGTTTAGGTTATTACATACGGAATAAAATTGAGTTAAGTAAAAGCCAACTGGTGTAAAAATTAAAACAACAACGTTTCGGAGAGAATCGGTCATCAGGATTCAATAAAATACTAAAAACACACGGCAGTTTACCGCCAAGCCACTTTGGATTAAAAGGAGGAGTCCACTCAAGTTCACATAAATTTAAAATTTTTGAAACATTATTACAACAATTAAAATGTAAAAAACTTCAAGCGTCTCCCCTCAGAAGAGGCAGAAAAAAGGTGGAGCAAAGAAACCCTTCCTTCCTATCGGCAAGACGAGCAGGAAAGACAAGGCTGATGCAATTCTCTCAAAGCACATGACGTCAGGCTTTAACCATTCTACAACACTGTTTCCGGAACATCCAGCAAACTGGAATCCATGTAACCTGTCCATTGATCAGCTTTTCCCTCGGAAATTCCATTCTCCATCCCACAATCACCCTGCCACTCCTTTCTCATGTTGTTTCCTGCCTTGTTTGGTTTTTGGTCTCGAACCCGCATTTCGGGTAGCAAGGCGTGGGCTTCTCCGCCTTGCCCCCAAAATTCCGATGCCAAACACCATGTTTGCAGCAAAGGCACGCGGCTTTATGGAAAGCCACACAATTGATGATCATTTGCAGCGTCTGGCAATCTTTGGGCCATTGCCCTTCACGACCGGTTGCTGTTTCCGTGTGGTCCAATCACATCCTGCAACTACTTCACGATCTTGCATACATTTGAGCAGAAGCGATACGCAGTGGTCACGCGTAGCTATATATAACGGCCTACCCGCCGCATGTGAATCATTTCTTCAACCAGCGGTGGACAGACAGGATGACGGCTGCAGCGGCACCGATGGACGACTTTCCCAGCTACCCAGTAGTAGAATAGTCTAGGGTCGACAAGACTCGGCGGCAACTTCATCGGGTTTGGACAGAAGAGCTGTGCGAGTACCAGAACAAGAATGGTTTCTCCGCACCTCCAATGGGCTACATTAGCAGATGCAACAAGAAGAGCAAGGAGTTGGATTTTTTCATGGAATTATTCGGGGAGACCGCATATTTCATCGTAAGGAGGACCAACCAATTCATGGAAGACAGGGAAAGCAATGCCAAACGCAGCAAACGGAATGTCACATCAGCCAACACACTAGGACCAAAAGACAATGAAGGGACTTCGACTCACGGGAAGCCATCGGCCGTGGAGGACAATATCGCCGTGGCCAACACAATAGTCGAATCGTTGGTTCCACAACCACTACCACCACATCCATCACCACCCCGCCTCACTTAGTGTCAGTTTTTGCCACTCACTGGAATTCCAAGTGAACCACAGCTGGGAATACCACAACCAGAGGACCACATGGAAGAAGCAGCCGGGACAAGCCAAGCACAGCTGCCGATGCCAGAATCAGATGTGGCCAGGGAGGAGGACAAATCAGAGTACCCATATTACTACGAGGAAAATGAAGACTACTACGAAGGCAGCAGCCAAGAATCAGTCAACGATGAGGATGAGTTAGACGACGAACTAAAAGAAACCGATTCAGAGGACGATGCCGACGCCTACTTTACGACGTCCAGCAGTGAGGAGGAAGAAGCAAGGCCAGACAGTAGTAGGGTAAAATACGATATTGAGTCAGCTATATACCCCCACTTCCGGTCACATGATCAAAGTGGGGGTAATGACGTCACTTCCGGTCACATGATGAAAAGTGGGGGTAATGACGTCACTTCCGGTTTTCGTCGATCTGGAGGATGGTGGAAAAGTGTCATTTGCTACTTTTTTGCATCCTTTTGCTACTTCCGTGACGTCATTACTCTCACTTCCGGTCACGTGATCAAAGTGGGGATCTCACTTCCGGTCACGTGATAAAAGTGGGGGTAATGATGCACTTCCGGTCAAATGATGAAAAGTGGGGGGCGTCCTTCTCATCAATCTAGAGGAGGGTGGAAAAGTGCTTTTTACTACGTTTTTTTCGTTGATCTGGAGGAGGGTGAGTTGCCACTCACCTGATAAAACCTGGGGTAGCGTAAAATACGAGTCAGCTATATACCCCCACTTCCGGTCACCTGATAAAAGTGGGGGTGCACTTCCGCTCGCCTTATGAAAAGTGGGGGCTGGAGGACTACCTTTTTCCGGCTTTCATCGATCTGGAGAAGGGTTGCTATGATACCATTTCCGGTCACCTGATAAAAGTGGGGGTGCACTTCCGCTCACCTGATGAAAAGTGGGGTCCTGGTGGACTACCTTTTTTCCCGGCTTTCGTCGATCTGGAGGAGGGATGCCACTTATGGTCAAAATGGGGGTGCACCTGATGAAAAGTGTGGGTCTGCAGGACCTTTTTTGGGTTGTTTTTTTCGTCAAGATTGTGGACGGTGGAAAAGTGCCTACCCTTCATTCGTTTTCGTCGATCTGAACCTTCTATTACGTCAGTCACGAGATCAAAGTGGGGGTAACTTCCGGTGGCTTCCGTCGATCTGGAAGAAAATGCGGGATCTAGAAGATGGCTCCTTTTTCGTCAATCTGTAGGGAACCTTTATTTGTATCCCGCATATTTTTAGACTCACCTAGGGAAGAAAGGGAATTGTAGGGATATGAAAAATTATTTTCCTAATATAATAAAAGGAATGAAAAGTTTTCTTTCGAGAAAAAGAAAAATGAATTCAAAATCGTCGTTTATGTGTATGTATTGTGGAAACGTCTACGCAACTCGACTAGAATTGATCCATCATCTTCCCAACCACCGATCCGATCTTCGACCAGAGTGTTTACTCTTGGAAAACGAGTTGAAAGATGTTGAAGGCAAAGTAACTTGCAAGTTGGTGCATGATGATTTGCATCGAATTTATTTCCGCAAAATTGAATATCTCGATTCATCCCTAGCGCTCAATTTACTGTATTGTCCGCTCAAATTTCTTATTACGTCTTGCTTAGATCAACTGACCAATTGTAAATTTCAACTGTGTTTAGAAGCAGATTTTAGCAGGGATTCCAACACAGTGCGAGCCTATTTCTGGTCCCTCTATACAGCTATTTACAACGAATCTGATGTGTCGGAAATCTTGGAAGATGCTTGCGAAAAGATACAATAGTCCGACGAAACTTTCGAAGAAAAAGGTTGTTGTTGGTGCTTTTTGAAAGTTCGGGGTATAATCGTAAAAGTGGCAAAAATCGATCCTTTTTGCCCTAGTTCTTTCTTACCTTTGCCGAGTGCATTACGCAAGAAAGGTGAAGTTATAGTGAATGTGGAAAATTCTGACGAAAAATGCTTTCTGTATTCAGTTTTAGCCGCTAAAATGAAGTGCTACGAAACCGAGGTTAAATATTACGAACCATTTTTGAATATCGTAGACCATTCCATGTTGACGTTCCCCGTGAGTCTACGGCAAATTGATTCCTTCGAACGAGTCAATAATTTGTCCATTAACATAATTTCTTACAAGGGATCAATAGGATTACACCCGGTAAGAGTGAACAAAAATATGGAAGTAGAAGTAATTGACCTGTTACTAATAGCCGACGAAAAAGGAAATACTCATTACTGCGCCATCATCGATATTGATAGAGTACTCCGATTTCGAGGTGTTGGTAGTAACAGGAAATTTTACTGCCGTAACTGCTTAGCGGCCTTTGGTAAAGAACAATTCATGATGGAGCACACCAGTAAATGTGTGAGATTGAATAGGGCGCAAGTACTCACTTTCTTGCCACCCGGCACCAATACGTTAAAATTCCTACACTACGATAGACGCAATCCTCATCCTTGGGTAATTTATGCAGATTTCGAATGTATGCTCAGACCCGTACATACTAGTAGCGCCGATCCATCCTCGAGTTCGTCTACTAAAGTCAGTTTGCATTCGCCTACTAGTTTTGGCTACGTCGTTGTTGGTCCAGAAAATGAAATCGTGAGTCAAATATTCTACCTCGGCGAGGACGCGGTGGATAAGTTTTACGAATGTATGAATAGCGAAATTAAAAAGTTTGCTACGATTATCTCACGACCAAAACATTTAATGATGACTGCCGACGATGAAATTCGGTACTCGAAAACCGATACTTGTTACTACTGCAACAAAGTCATCGTCGCCGTTAAAGTAAGAGATCACTGCCACTTCACGGGAAAGTTCAGAGGTGCTTCTCACATAAAATGCAATCTGGAAGCTAGGACCATAAATACTATCCCGGTCGTCTTCCATAACTTGGAAGGCTACGATATGCATCTTCTGATTTCTGCGACGGAAAATTTCCCTTCGGGAGTAGACGTTCTTGCTAGAAACACCGAGCGTTTCATGAGTATGACCATTACGCGATACTTTTCCCTCGGTGAAAAGGACCTTTCGGTAAGGTTGTGATTTTTAGACAGTTATAGTTTTCTATCTTCCTCGCTCGAAACTTTGGCTAAAAACCACAAGAAAGATCGACCCTTCCCCATCCTAAAAACTGCTAGCGAATCGGTAGACTGGTTCGCGCCAGGAGTGAAAAAGGAAGAAATCTTGGATTTACTGACGCAAAAAGGCCACTACCTGTACGAGTACGTGCAGTCTATGGATATGTTTGAAAACCAGGAATTACCTCCTAAAGCGGCGTTCTTCTCCTCTCTACGAGGCGAAGGCATCACCGACACGGAGTACGATCATGCAACGTCAGTTTGGAAGTTGCTGAAGAAGAAGGTTTTTAAAAATTACCATCTCGTATATCAGATGATCGACGTGTATCTTCTTGCCGACATATTTCAGACTTTCAGGGAAACTTGCTCGGTCAATGACGGCATAAATCCTTGCTACTACGTGTCTACACCAGGGTTTAGTTAGGCAGCCGCGTTGAAAAAAACCAAAGCCGAACTAGAACTGTTTACGCACAGAGGAAAGCATAACTTTATAACTTCCGGTATCAGAGGTGGAACAACTTTTGTGTCGAAAAGACACTCGATCGCCAATAACAAATATCTACCAGATACTTACGACGACAATTTACCTAGTCTGTATCTAGTAGATTTGGATGTCAACAACTTATACGGGCTAGCCATGACGGAATTCCTTCCCTACGATCGATTTAGCTGGCTGACGAGGAAAGAAATTCTCGAATTTCGCTTGGCGTCGGTCGAAAAAGATTCGGAATACGGTTATATATTGGAAGTGGACTTGGACTATCCACCCGAGCTACACGACGATCACAACGATTTTCCTTTAGCGCCGGAAAAGTTTAAAATAATGCCGAGACTCGTGTCTCCCTTTATGAAAGAAATGGCAGGAAACAAGAAGATCCTTTCTACTTCCAAACTGATGACCAACCTGCTCCCGAAGAAAAACTACGTAGGTCATTACAGGAATTTACAATTCTACTTACAGCACGGTTTAATTTTGAAAAGTATCCGTAGAATTCTAAAATTGTGTCAGAAGCAATGGCTAAAATCCTACATAGACTTTAACACCGAGAAGCGTCAACTAGCTACGACGACGTTCGAAAAAGACTTTTTCAAATTGAAGAATAATTCGGTATTCGGAAAAACCATGGAAAACAAATCGGAGCGTTTATCCGTTAAATTGACCACCTATCCAAAAAATCAATCAATTACAGCAGTCTACCACACGCGGATTCCTTCAAAATCCTCAACGAAAATCTTGTACTGGTAAACTTGAATCTTCGTAATGTCAAGTGCGACTTACCAACTTACTCCGGTTTCTGCATCCTCTAACTTTCCAAACTTACGATGTACGAATTTCACTACGAGTTCATGCGTCCAAAATACGGAGACCGCGCGCGTTTACTTTTCACAGATACCGACAGTCTATTCTACGAGGTAGAGACTGACGATTTTTATCGGGATATGGAAAGTGAGCTAGATAGATTCGACACCAGCAATTACGATCCGTCGCATCCTCTATACAGCGTTAAAAACAAACAAGTCCTGGGGAAAATGAAAGATGAAACGGCGGGCATTCCGGTGAAAGAATTTGTAGGCTTGAAAGCAAAAATGTACTCGTTTTTAGTCGGGGAAGATTGCGCTAGAAAGGCTAAAGGGATTAGTAAAGCGTTTATCCAAAAAAGTCTCTGCCACGAAGACTACAAAAAAGGGCTCTTTTCGAAAAAATCGTCGAAAGCCACGTGGAGGAGCATTTAAAGTAAGAATCATCAGCTCGCCACGGTTGAAATTTCGAAATCATCCGTATCTCCCTACGACGATAAGAGATTCGTGTTGGACGATGGTAATACATACGTTAGCGCACGGTCACTACAGAACCGGCATACCACAAGATTTTGTAGATGACATAATCGATCCGATGGAGGACGAAGAAGCTGAAGAGCGTGCTTCGCTGGTAAAAGACGAGGAGGAATAAACCTATGAAATACCGAGACGAAGCGAAGAAGAAAAAATGGTGGCTAATAGGAGGAAAAGAGCCGCTGCTTTTCGTAAGAAATGTGCAACAGAAACTACAGAAGAGAGAAAAGCTAGGTTGGAGAAAATGGTCGCTGCTTTTGCTAAGAAACGTGCGACAGAAACTGTCGAGCAGAGAAGAGATGGGCTGGAGAAAATGGCCGCTAGTAAAAGAAGGAGAAAATGGGTCTAAAAAAATATCCGTACTAAATCGGAACGGATCTATTTAGACGGTCAAAGGTTGCTAATGTTATCGGTCCAACTATTAAATTTTGAATCGTACCCCTTCCACTTGACAAAGTAGAGAATCTTTTCCTTTCTTCTTACGTAGTACTTTTTCTACTAAAAACCAGTCCGGAACGAATGTTTTTTGAATTTCCAGTTCGTACAAACCCCCGAGAATAGGTTCGCCCGAATCGTCTTTTAAAAGGTAAGTTACCGGATCAGTTTTTTGCACTTTGCGAATCATGAAAACTTCATTGGTAAACTTTTGGAGATATCCTTTATCGAAAATTTTTTTGACTTTAGAAATTCTGACTTTATCTCCTACGACAAACATTGGTTTTTTTAGACGGTCCTTTAGGTTTCGCTCGTCTCAGCACCGGTTCGTGCCGCCTGGTTACTTCCCTCAGTTTCAACTTCGTAGTAGAATGGACGGTGTCGTTGTACTGGGAAACTAACTCGTCGATAATATCTACCCATTTATAATTTCCCCGCCCGCTGAATCTTTTCCACATCCGAGTTTTCAGGGTTCTGTTGAATCGTTCTACCACGCTCGCCTTCATCTCCGAGTGCGTAGAGTACATGTTGATGTTGTGACGCTTAAGGAGTACTTTAAAGTCTTTATTGTAGAACTCGCTACCTAAATCGACTTGTAAATTTTTAGGGGGTGTCGCTCCTATGAGTATTTTCTCGAAAGCTTTGGTAACGTGTATACCGGATTTAGATTTAAGGAGAATAGCCCATGCAAACTTGGACATGACGTTAATACAGGTTAATAGGTAGTTAAACCCTTTATTAAGTTTAGCGTACGGTATCATTTCCACCAAGTCAGCCTGCCATAGATCGTTTAGGCCCAGTACAATCACTTTCCGTCTCGGAAAATTTTTTCGCGCTGGCTTGTGAAGTTCTTTTACGAGTTGGTCCATTATTTTTATTTCCTATTCCGAATCTTAGTTTCGTTTTCATGATCTTCTTAACGATTGAAGCGGCTAGTTTCTCCCGCCACGTCAGGGAAGGATCGTCTCTCACTCTTTGAGCTTTGGAAGCGAGAACTTCATCGTCGACGTGACGATCTTTTAAATCCGAGCTCTCGGAGTAAGCTATATCGTGTTCTTTGCACGCATCGTCTAGTTGATTAATCCCAGGATCTCCTCGAGCCAATCGTTTTTCCAGTTTGGTTCCCGGACCGCAGCATTGGTAGCCGGGCAAATGCAGTTCTAGCGGTAACGTATCTATGATTTTATTTACGATTCCTTTCCCAGATTTGATAAAGGAAGCTCTTTTCGTTCCGCATACCTCGCAAAATACAACTTCCATTTGTCTGTTATTTTTTGCAGTTATAATAACGGAGGGCTCGGGGCCGTTAGCTGTGAGACGTCTACATTTGACGCAGTACCTCATCTCGATAGTTCTTTTGTTTTATACATATTTTTTTTAATCTAAACCTAAATTTTGATAAGCCACTCTTTTCTCCCGCGCAGTTATGATTTGTCTTTCCTGTATTTCCGATAAAATTTCGACCATCTTGTTTCTATGTCCGTCGTGACCAGCCGATGCAGACTCGTACAAAAGCCTGATTCTGATTATCAAGTCGTTAGGATCGTCGTAATATTTATAATCTACTTTGCTACCCGCCTTTTTAACCATGCCTCCACCCTTTTTTTTAGATTTTTTCTTCATATCCTCCCAAATCTGATGAACCATCGTTACGTACTTGGTGCTACGATTAGATTTGGGTTTACGAGTTTTTGAATCGTTGTTGATAAAAATGGTGTCGGTATTTTGTAACATGTCCGCGTATGCTGCTTTAACTTCTGGTGAGTAGGACGATTCTTTCAACTCTAGAAACTAGCAAACTCCAAAGCCCGCGCCTCCCCGTATACTGCTTCCCCCGACCACTATATCATTTTCAAAAATGTTAACCACTTTATTCCCCATGGTCAGCTCGCCTTTTTTCGAGTCGTACTGAAGTCCGAATACCGAATCTGTTTCCTTGGGATTTTCAAAAAATTTTGTCAAGAAATACGTAGCCGTTGGTCCGACAATCTGACCGGGCAACAAACTATCGAGGGACCGGAGAGTTAGCATGTGAGGAAGCTCCGGTGGGGTATAAATAGGTTTAGCTTGCACCGCGGAATATGAGGGGGTAACTTTAGGGCCGGTGTTCATAGAGGTGTATTCAGCATCGGGAGAAATTTGCATTATTGGAGGACTCGAATATTCGGCGAGACTAATACTGGGATTCTCACTAGGAGTAGTGACATCGGAAGGTGTCAATGATAAATCCGTTTCGTAGTCGTCAGTTTCTTCCTCTTCACTTTCTACCTGTTTATAAGCTTTAATCGGGGTAGTTTGCGTGGCTAGAGTGTTTTTAATTGGCTTAGTTTGCGTGGCTAGAGTGTTTTTAATCGGAACATCGAGCACCGGTGTCAGGGTGCTTACTACCGGTTTAAAAAAATTCTTGTAGCGATTCTTCTTGCCCTCTTTCGCCCAAACGTCGATTTAGAAACTTTTTAATTAAACGGCTTTTGAGTTTTGAGATTTATCGTTTCGTCTCCATTCTTTTGTTTAATAGGTAAAAACGAACGTTTGTATCTCTCCTCGTTTAACGTTTTGTTAATTGATAAAAACCCGTAATGCTTTTTCCAACACGTTCTACACAACGTTTTAAAGTCCGAAAATTCCATGTCAGGGTGAACGTGATTTTCGTAAACGTGTTTCAAATTTAACTCATCCACGGGGAAAAGAATTAATAAATTTGCGTTGTCTCTGACCACTTGTTTAGGAATTCTCGTGTAGGACTGACTGCAATAAAAAAAGGTCGGCATTTGAATGACGTCCTTGAGCGAAATAACGTTCGATGTATTTTTGTTTGTCCAAAAGGCAATCGTCAAAAAGAATCAGGTTTCGAAAATATGCGTCAAGTTCTTCGGGCAGAATTAAATCAATTTGAGAATCGTGAAAAATGCTACGTTCTGTCCAATTTTTTCCTCAATTTCGGTAAATATGGACTGCAAAGCTTTGTACTTTGGTTGACATAAAGTTTTACTATAAATATATAATCGATCGTAGTCGAGCCATCTTTCGTTACAGATGAAATTAAACAGCAAGTTAGTTTTTCCACAATTCGCGGGGCCTATAATTAGACATCTGATATTCGAAGGTAGGAACGGATGATTTTTTGGTTCTTTCTTTCGTACGAAAAAGTCGTAGTTTTTAATTTCCATCGCATTTTTTTTTATTTATGCATTTTTGTTGTTTACGGAGATACCAAACCCGTAAAGTCTTCGTCGGTAAATTTCTCGGAAGTATCGGAATGAGCTACTCCAAAATCTACGTTGCACCATAATTTCACGTTGCTGGGAGACTCGTCGGTGACATACACTGCGGTAATTTTTCCAGTGACTTCCGTCAGATTTAAAGCGTTGAAAGATGGCAAGTTAAACACGGTTTGTCAATAACATTTTTATTAAGTTTTCCTTTAGTTTTGTGAATATTCTCGTACACCCAAGTTCTAAGACAGAGTGGTTTGTCTCCGTTACCCTCGTTCGCCTTTTCGCAAGAGGAGTAACAGGAAGAAGCCGAATGCATAGAATTGGGATAATTGAACGTAGTCAAAGACACGGGTTTTTGATCGTCAAAATCGATATCTTGTTTCGTACAGATGTACCGTTTAAGATTTTTCAACAGTTTTTGAGTTTCAGGATTGTTAGGTGAAATCCACCCTTTATATTTTGATTTTTCGTCCGAAACGGGAGTCCCCGAACCCTTTAAATCCTTAAATTGTACGAAAGGAGACAAAGAAAACTTTATGCCATTTTTATTCATTGTACCATTCTCGATTTTAACTTTCAGCAAGTTTTTTTGCAAGAGATTGGAAAGATTCGTTTGCCAGGATGGTTGAGGCATTTTCTTTCACGGTTATTCCTTTTATTATATATAATATAATAAGCAATTTTGCCAGCCATAGAAAAGGCCAACATGGAGACGGAAGGGAAGACCTCTAACACCGCCCCTGGAGAATTTAAACCGAACACTGAAACTCCCCCCGACGGGGAAAACAAAAGGAATTAATATGCACGGCGGAGGTAGCTGGTGAGAGCACATTTCGGTAACGCCCTACGGAATGCTGCAAGTGAAGGAGCAGAGACCACTTTGCACTAAATGCACACTTTGTGGCAAATGGTGTGCCTGACAATCAGGTAGTTCCGCCTCTCCTGGACGACCGCCCACCTGCCCCAGCCAACTGTACTGGTTTCCAATTTGCATCCTGCGACACTCTGAGAGCCCTCCTCCGACTCAAACCTAGCAATGCGGTTGGACCCGACGGATTTTCAGCTTTTTTTCTTAAACAAGTTGCCGGGGAAAATGCACCTGCTCTCACACTCCTCTTTTCTCGCTCTCTTGAAGTCGGCAAGATCCTTCCGGTGTGGAGTCAAGCCAATGTCGTCCCTATTTTTAAAAAAGGAAATGCTTCATTACTCTCAAACTATAGACCAATCTCCTTGACCTCTGTGGCTTGTAAACTAATGGAATCACTCATTCGTTATATCATGCTTACTCACTGCAATATAAACAACCTACTGGATCCAAACCAGTTTGGGTTCCTCCCAAACCGCTCTACAACTATGCAACTCTTATTAGCCCTGGATCGTTGGACGACCGCTTCTGACCTCGGTACTCCCTCAGATGTGGTCTACTTTGATTTCAAGCGGGCTTTTGAATCCGTGGTCCATCCCAAGCTTTTCGCCAAACTGGAACACCTCGGATTTGATGGAGTTCTTCTACGTTGGCTTAGAGCTTTTCTTGCTGATCGACATCGACATAAAATATAAGTTTAAAAAAGGATGTCGGTCAACAAATTTGGACAACCGTTGAAAAGAGGGAGAGAGGATGATTCGATCGGAGTCGGTCCGAGAGGTGAGCCAGGACTAGGATATGTTTTAACTCCCGAAAACAACTACGATATGCAAAGCAAGCGGTTAACTAAAGTAGGAGCTGCTATCGAACCCGAAGACACCATCGATTATTCTCAGATCGGTACTCTGACAAAGGACGTTCAGAAAATTAAAACCGACTTTTCCGACGAATTGGCTTCCACCTTCGAAAAAAACACATTGTACGTAGATGGGTCTGACGGAAATTTCTACGCTAAGAAGAAGCAAATTAAGGACGTGGCTTTCCCTCGGCACGCTGCAGATGTGGCGACAAAAGTATACGTCGACAGGAATTGCCTATTACAGGATGAGCAAAAAGTATACTTCAACGCAACTAACAAACCGATAAGAAATCTAAGCGAACCTACTTTACCGAATGATGCCGCTACGAAGATATTCGTCGACAGCAACTGCTTGATACAAGACGATCAGAAGGTATACTTTGATGCCTCGAACAAACCGATTAGAAATATAAGCGAGCCGACTTTACCTAGTGACGCGGCTACAAAGAAATTTGTGCACGAAAATTGTTTCATGATAATCAGTTTCTGTATGAAAAGCCCTTTGCATAAAGAAGTCGACTGGTTCGTTAATTCCGGATCTATCGCGAACTACATAAGTACAAGTTCTGGTTTAATTCGTAAAGCAATTTTATACTGCAGCGATCTGAGCGTAGAAGTCGTTGTTAAATGCATAGCGGGAACGGAAACTTTTCTCATTACTAAAATAAGGGAAGCGCATTCTACGACTACCGTTTTTAACATTCCTTACGAAATGGAAAATGATTCGACCATCGCGGTACACACGGTCGAAGATTTTGATACGGAAGACGTTTATTTCCAGTTGGATTTTATAAGATATAAGATATAAGAAGGTTTGCCGCAGAAGCAACAGGTCTGGCAAGGATCCAAGGATCACTTACTGCCAGCCTTGACTATAAAAAAATAAATAAAAAATAAATAAAAATGAATAAAAAACACGACTGGATATGGAAGGGCCACAAAGTGGTCACTAAGACCAGCCCCACTAGTTAAAATTGTAATGTGTAAAAGATAAAAGATGGTCGTTTATAGCTGATAGCTTTACTTTAAAGGATGCCACATTACACGCCATAACCACATGCTCAGGAAGGGAGTTCCAAACCTTCACCGCCCGAAATGAGAAAAACTGGCCACGACAAGTCCGAGATAAAGTTCATGCAACCAGTTTCAATGGATGCCCCCTAGTAATACTGTCAGTACGCAGTGTGAAAAAGTACCCAAAGTTAAAATCGATTTTGTTTTGAAGCAACAAGTAAGTTAAAGTAAGTTCATGCTTTAACCTACGTAACTCCAAAGTATCTGCCCCTAACAGTCGCAGTCGATTCTTGTAACAACAGTTCGAGAGGTCCTGTAACCTCTTTGTAAAAGAACGCTGCACAGATTCAACCAGGTTAATATCCTTAATTAGGTTTGGTGACCAGACCTGTGAGGCGTACTCCAATATTGGTCTCACAAAGACGCAGAACGCCCAAAAAAGCGTCCTGCGATCACCAGACAAGAAACACCGTCGGACAATGGCCATTCTTTGCCTAGCAGATTTAACGATGTGTGCACAATGGGTTGACCACTTGAGGTCACCACTAAACCATACACCAAGATCCCTACATATCAACTCATGTTTAAGGTTGCAACCTGCAACCACATAATCCTTAAATTCGTTTGATGATCCAACATGGAAAACCTTACATTTATTGCCTGCAAGTCCAAGCTGCCAATCATTTGACCAACACTCCAATGTAGAGAGAGCCTCGGACAAATCCTCATGATCTGCTGAGTCAATAATTTGCCGATACAATTTAATATCATCGGCAAACTTTGGCATCTTAGTGTCATTACTAATGATCTGCAGATCAGAAACATACAGGGAAAAGAGTAATGGGCCCAAGACTGACCCCTGCGGCACCCCACTGGTTACTACTCTAGCAGATGAAACTGTCTCGCCCACTCGCACGACTTGGGTTCTATTGGTGAGAAAATTTTTTATCCATTTCAGAAGGACCCCCCCAATACCCAATTTGGACAATTTAAAGCATAGTTTACGGTGAGACACAGAATCAAACGCTTTAGCATAGTCAGTAAGTATGATGTCAGTTGGTGCCCCGGCATCGTAATGCATCGTCCAATCATCGAGGCAAGCAAGTAACTGCAAGGTGGTCGATCTGCCAGTGCGAAAGCCAAATTGATTACTGTAGGAGATTTTCCTTGGTGAGGTAAGACATAATTTTGTCATGTAAAATTCTCTCGAGTAATTTGCAGGAAACACAGGTAAGCGAGATGGGCCTGTAGTTCCCTGGCACGGCTGCATTGCCTTTTTTAAAAATAGGAACAACAATGGCTGTCCTCCACATCTCCGGCAATTCTCCAGTAGCTAATGATATGTTGAAAATATGTAATAGAGGGTAAAGTAACTCTCCAGCTATTTGTTTATATAGGAAAGCCGAGAAACCATCTGGACCCACAGCCTTACTGTTTTTGGTCCGGGAGAGAGCTGAGACTATCATACTAACATCAATAGTAACACTACAAAGTTTAGGAACAACAGCATCAGGAGTTGCTGGCAAAATGCCATTGTCTTTGGTGAAGTTTGCGGCAAATGTTGCATTTAGCAAATCTGCTTTAGTCAAATCATCTGTCAATAAGATGCTATCTTTATACAGCGGGGGGAGTTTACGAGATGCATCGGTTTTCTCTCTGAGATATCTAAACAGTGATGAAGGATTTCTCTCGGCGATAATTCGTTGTTCTCTTTGAATTTCAAGTTTATTTAGGGAATCTAGAATAAGCTTGCAATGGGATTTGTAAGAGGAATTATTGGCTGTGCATCTGTCTGCTCTGTATTTCCGCCAGAGTCGCAGTTTCTTGACAAAGAGCTTCTTAATAAAGATAGGATACTTCACATGTGATCCATCCCGTAGGTACTTCACAGTAGTACAACTGCGTATTGTAGTATTCAAGTAAGAGTGAAATGATTCCCACATGCACTCGAAGTTATCCTCATCCTTAAGGATTGATTTCCAAGTTGTTGACTCTAATTTATGCTTTTAGAGTTTAAAATCAATTTTACTGTATTTACGGTTTTTCTTGCTTTTTGTCGAATTTAATTCCTTGGGTCCAACAATCCCAAATGATACTGAGTTATGGTAACTCAAGCCAATGACATCATCTACCAAGACATCGATCACCACTCTATCTACATCCACCAAAACCAAATCTAAAATTCGTTTTCCTCTAGTTGGTATGTCGACCAGTTGATTGTAGCCCATTTCTGAAATCCCATCGAGGAAAAACTGTTGGGAGGAAGAAGTACAAGTACACGGTTTCCAATCTATTTTGGACATGTTGTAATCCCCCACCGCTATATTTGGAAACCTGGTAGAAAGATTTGATTTTAAAAACTCAACCATGTTTGTAATATCGGCATGAATAGTATTTTTAGGAATGTAGCCCAGATGGATTCGGCAAATACCAGACCCTAAATCAAAACACACAGCCTCGTTAACCACGGACACCGCCACCAAGGAAACTGGTACATCAATCTTATGTAACACTGCAATTCCCCCTGCACGAGACCTACTATCCCTACGTAGCACCCCATATGGAAGACCTTGTACCAACATTTGGTCAGAGATGGTCTCATCCAGCCAAGTTTCTACGATAAACAATAAATCAACGTCATCATTTGAGAGCAATGCCCTCAACAAAGGAAGCTTACACTTAATACTTCTAGCATTTACGAGATAGCATCTAAACACATTGCAAGGTGGTGCAACATGTATATTTCCCGGGACAGTAGAATGCCTAGATGTCTGGCGAGCCCCATTACTACTTAGCAGTTTCCCTGAAATGTACGATTCGTGTCATTTTTTACCGCAGTGTGGCCATTTATTTCTCGCATCATGATCAATTTTCCCTTGAGAGTTAGATGCACAACATCACTTGCCAAGCACCTTTTTTTCAATAACTCCCCACAAATATCTACCAGTAGACATTCCATTTTTTCGCACAGTTCGAACAAGCGGCTATTGTAATTCCACAGCTCTCCAAGTTGAACATTTTTTCTTGGTAATAGGCCTACAATGATTACTTTAGCTGCCACTCTGCACTCGTAAATTATTTTGATTAAATTTTCTATTTTATCTATGACAACCTGTGGCGAATCCTTGGGAACTGTGATGTCCTAGGCGGGGACACACCTTAGCCCAGCGTGGGCACCAATGGTAATAAACACACGGACTACCAGAGTGTAGGCTACAGCTGATAAGACA
>JAHWFP010126787.1:0-32910 GCA_023313725.1 Lithobius niger
AAAGCATTATCAGAGGTATTAGTAACCGCAGCTAGCGCTAGGACCCCGCGTAACACTGGAAGAAGTACGGTGCTATCTTTATTATAATATCGGAGGCCGGCTAAAAGGAAAACCACTTCTCCCCTCCTCGCGCCCGCATTGAAAATGCACTCTCCCACTCTACCTGCAGCCAAAAAGGAGCCAGGCTTGAGTGGTCAATCAATCTGACAAGTCGTCGGGAAAATGTCCCGGGAAATGTGACCGGCCCCGTGCATAGCACGGGCTTCCTTTAGTATCTATATAATAACTTTCTAATCTATAGGCATCATACCTTGCCGACACTACATTACAACATTGGCAGCTTATCGGAACAGCTTCACTAAAAATTATCCCAAACGCTGGCCCCCGCCACTCGCTGATTAGGGGCTTACGGGAGATAGCCGTGTGTGTGTGAAACACTCGATAAATGAGATAAAACTCCACCGAAATGTTTGTTGATTGGTTCGTTTGCGCTGCGGGAAAGCCTCCACTGTCTCTAGCTTGCTGCTGATAAACGATTGTATAAAAATAATCTTCCCTTATAGTTGAGTCATTGCGGAGAAGTGACCTCTATTGGCAGGAATTATAAGCTTATCAAAAATGGCGGCGCCCGAACCTTTGAACCTGTAGACGCTATCGATATTGGCTGTTGGATAAATTCTTTCTTCGTGAGACACACGTGCCTCAGCATTGCAGCTTAAATTCTCAAGATGACCCAACAATTATCTGTTAAAACTTTACAATTATTAACTCCACCTCTAGAAGAAGTTGCGACCGGTAATGTTTTTTTAATCATGTTTTTATTTAATTTTTTTTCGTAATTAAATTCAGTGGTTTCAATCTTGACATTTAAGTTCAAAACGCTATTGAATACATAGGTTTAGCACCAATGAGAAACTTGTTAAGGATTCCCACCAAGCCTTTTTGCCGTTTGATGTCGTCGTGATATCAAACGCGTAACGCTTTCACCAAGTTAATCCCACCGAGCAATAGTTCGAAGATTAAATGAAAAATATGAAAACTGCCTACTACCGCGTAACTTTCAAGTAGGATAACTTGGTGGAAGAGCTAAGTTTTTGGTATCACGATTTCAACCAGCCAAAACGTTTGGCGAGAATCCTTAACACGTTTTGTTTCGAAAGTATCACCTTTACTTGGTCCATCTGATAATATCCAATTTTTTCTTCTAGTAATTACGAGATGAAAAGCCAAAGTGCCAGTCATAAGGGCCATTTTTTTTTTTTTTGCAACAGTCGGTTTACTTTAGTATAGCTTCACATGTGCCTTAGTTCTATTAGAAAACAAAAACAAACTCGTTTGATGTTGAAGGTAAAGTTTAATTGAGCGAAAGTCAAAACAGGAAAGGAACCTGAAAATGAATAAGCTTTCCTGTAAAGTTTCAGATACCACAATGTTTTATTGTTTTATCCATGTGAAACCATATTGCTGTATTCCATCATTAGACACAGGTTTTTTTTTTTTTTTGTAAATTGGTTTCTTGTCTTTTACCTTGCTTTTGTTTCTTTCAGTTTGCCTTCGTTATGTTTCAAATTGTTTTGGTTTCTTTTCACCTTTCTTTCTTTTCTTTTCATTTTGCTTTCATTTCTTTTTCATTTTGCTTTCGTTTCTTTTCATTTTGCTTTCATTTCTTTTTCATTTTGCATTAGTTTCTTTTCATTTTGTTTTCATTTCTTTTTCATTTTGCTTTCGTTTCTTTCCATTTTGCTTTCGTTTATTTTCATTTTGCTTTCGTTTCTTTTTAGTTTGCGTTAGTTCAGAGATGATTTTACAATCTTAAAGTTGAAGCAATTTAAACGAAGAATAAGAAATGTAATTTACAGTTAATGAATGAAGATCTAGGTTGTTCTCAGTAACAATCAGCAAACACACGCAGCTTTGCTCAAAAATTGTTGTCGATCCAACAGACACACGCAAAATACAAGCCTTACAAGTATGGTGTGTCACAGACGAATAGTGACAAACTACGTAGACATCTAAACCTTATTTAACGAGGTGCTTCAAAAAGGAATCCCCTCGAGCGAAGCGAGACGACACCAACGGAGCGATGAAGCGAGGGATGTGGCTAGAATCTTTAAAACGCCGTATGCAACAGACAGTAATTGTTTTTTTTTTGTGCTGTTTTGCACGGGGTTAAGCCGATTTTTTCCCCCCATCGGTTGTTTAATTTTTTACAGCGAATGTTGCCTAAGCAAAGATACTTAAAAAAACCAAATGAAAAAGGTTAAAATAAGCAAAGTAATTTTTCCTTAAGGCATCTTATCTCTTCCAATTCTACGCGGGACCCTGGCGGTAGCTGCGGTTACTAACACGTCTCCAATGCTTTGCGTTCGAAGTGGCACTGAAGCAAAGCATTATACGAGATATTAGTAGCCGTGGCTACCGCCAAAGCCGTGCGTATGCCTGGAAGATGTAAGATGCACTCTACAGTTAACTTCCTAATTTATGATTACACCTATCCAAAAATTGGTTTCTAGTGCATTCACCGTTATTTCATTGTGAAAAGCATCTTGAATTTGATAACAAACGGCTCTTTTTTAATCATTTTTAATCCTATTTTTGTTTCACAGTTCTTGAAGACGGTTTGAAAGAAGCGTTTACGGAATGTTCCGTCCAGGTGGTGGAATGCCCAAATCTTAAAAACGAACCATTCCATTTAGCAACGGAGGGTAAACAATTTTATCAATTATATTTTATTTAATTTGTTTTAGCACTTCTAACATGAAAAGGACGATACGATATTGATACTAGACCAAGCAATATCAAGGTATAACTAGACGAATTGCCATTTTTGTTTTGTTTTGTGATGAATGCATCATCACAAAACCAAATGTTTGCGCCCCCACCTATTTTTTGTACATCATCATAGCCCAAAGGCAACCCTCCAAATCCAAATTTGTCATTTACTTCGGCATAAATGTGGGAAAAAATGAATGGATGAAGCCAAAATAAAACATTATGGAAGTATTCAGTCCTGGACGAAACTGATGAAACATGGTCACTATTTTGAAGAATGCTTTAAAGAGTAGCTGATTTCTCACCTTACAATTATCGCCCTTATTTTAGTTAATTCATTTCTTTTAACCATCGTGGCCAATATTATATCGTTTTTTTTTTGCAGGTATCTGTGGCAAGCCACGTATTGCGGATGTCGGTGGAGGTAAACATTTAACGCCGTTGCCCAAGAAAGATAAGGTATTATTATTCTTAACATTAGAAGAAATATCCCATTACTACATAAAATTAGAGATACTAAGAAATTAATATACGAAACTTAAATTACGACTAACGTGAGATACGCTGTAACCATTCATGCAACGACGTCGAAATGAATTAATGTAATGTATAACTAAAGTATAATAGAATTGCGAAATTATACAATTATTACAAAAATATTATTATTCAAATATACACAAACAAAAAATGAATACAGAGGGAATAGATTAATATTAATAACACCAAAATACATTCTGCCAAGATGGAACAACGCGTACGAAAAAAGAAATAAAAAATGGTATTGCCATACATTTTCAATAAAATGTCAGATAAACTCATGAACTTAAAAGATGATATTTTTAATAATAAAAATAATAAATTCATTGCTAATGCAATAGAGCCGGCAAAGGAAGGATCAGGGTTGATCACTAACACCTCGCCTGTGTTTAAAAACAATTTTTTTTAATAAATAAAGAAAAAATGAAAAGAAAATGTGAATGGGCGTACAGCAGTGGGATGTTCGTGCTTTACACATGGACAAACTTCGAGAAGTCAACTTGGTTTAATAACCTTTAAAAACAATGTTTTCAGTAAATAAGCCTATAAGTTATATAATGATAGAATAAATATAAGATGAGACTTGCAATATTGTTAAAAATGTGTATATAACTGTAAGCTATAAGCAGTGACGGCGCCAGGGGTGGGCCAGGGTGGGCCATGGCCCCCCTAAATATTTCACGGCACCCCCCCCCCCCCCAAACCCCAACAGTCAGGTCACCACCAGAAAATGAAATAATAAAAAAATACTTGCAGGCTAACCTTGAAATCAAATGAATAAACAGAGCTTTTATTTTTGTAGTTTATTTTATTTAGGTATTATATATTTTTTAGCAACTTTGAAGTATATGTGTAGCCTAATTTCTTTTGTGTGTTTATGGGGCTTATTTTACAAATAAATTGTACTGTAGTGAATCTTAGCTTACGATCAGGTTGAATTAAACGGAATAAAAGTGCGTAATGTGGTTGCCTTAAAAAAAAAAATCCTTGGCCCACTCTGTTTCCAGATGTGCCCCCCGTCGCCCCCCCCCCCCCCAAGCAATTCAGTCCTGACGCCGTCACTGGCTATAAGGTGACATGTTGAATGATTAAATTACAATGAACATGATGATTTGTTTGACGCTCATACAAGCAGTCTGCAAACAGCTGTGAGCATACAATGTAAGTATTGTATTTGCATTAAAAGTTATTATTATTATTGTTTGATTTGTACTCTTTGGAAAAAAATTTGGAAACTTGAACTGATATTTACAAAAGATTTAAAATTAAGAGTCGAAAGCAATTGGTTCTGAACTGCATAATGAAGAAGAATTATTTCACGTCCAGACATAAAATAGAAAAAAACCAAAAAACAGATCCAGTCGTAAAACAACTGAACAGCTTAAAGTCCCAATCTGGAGAAACAGTTATGGCAAGACGGGTCAACGTTATACGTTGTGCCTCAACCTTTCAATTTACTACCCGTAGACTTAAGACTCATAAAAACTAGACTAACAATGAATAAATTAACTAAGGAACGGATCTAACAGGATCATAAATTTTAATAAATCGTGTAATTGTATACTAATTTTAATATTACTTATAATTAAGTAATGTATCTAATATCTATATACTTACTGCGTTTTACGTTGCTTTTAATATATTTTTTTCAGCCACATTCAGTATTTAGTCTCATGAACTGCCCTGTAAATCTGTTATTGCAAATACTTGAATAAATTATTACCGGGTTTGTTTTTGACAGTGTCACAATGGATGCTGATGCACGGATTGGTCGATGGGTGTGCTGTGTAGTTTATGCTTACTTCTGTACTAAATATTGTGTGTACTTTTTTTCCTTTTTTGACGCAGATCTACGACCTGGACAACATAGCCGAGCTGGTTGATCTTCCCGGTGCATTACTTATTGGGACTGCGGTTGGTCCTCACCATCTTGTAGGCGTCAACTCTGAGGTAAGTAAGCCGTTGTAAGATCAATCCACACAAAACCAAAAACAGATATAAATGAAGCCTCCCAAGTTACCAAAAAGGGTCGGCCAACGAAGGTAGTGATATCGTCAACCAGGAAAAGGCCGCCACGGTTAATCCTATTAGCCAATTTAATCGCTCCGTGTAACAGTTCGAAAGTTAAATGAAGACTAGAACATTGCTACTAGCGGTAACAATCTTCAAGTTTTCATTTATCGTCCAAAATATTATTCGGTGCGATTAACTTGGCTAATAGGATTAATCTTGGCAGCTTGTTCCTGGTTACTGAACCTTATACGACAGAATTGATCCCATATCTGAAGGAGGTTGGTAGTCACTCACACTACCCTGCGACACTTGGACGTGGCAAGACGAACTATTGCGAAAGCATTTGTCGAGAAGTGTTGATGCGTGATCAGAATTTTTTTTGGGGGGGGGGGGCGCTATGGCCTAGCGTGCACTCTCGAGAACACATAATTAACTTTTAGCGGCCTAACACGCCTAAACACCTTTTAGTGGCCTAACACACCTAAAGACGCCTTTAGTGGCCTATAAATATAAATATAAATAGAATTCTCCACACTTGGTGGAAGGATACGGAAGGGTGGTGAGCCGCTTACTCCGTTCCGGGAGATCATTGTCGAAGGATCAGGGCAGTGGACGCCTGAGAAAACGCTGAAGGGGTTCACATTTAAGCAATCTACTAAAGGCTGAGACTGAACGCGCTTTTACAGTTTCCCTACTTAGCGAGTTCCAAATAGGAACAACCCGTACCGAAAAAAAATGTCTACGACAGTCTACACGGGAAGCTAGAGCAGCTAACTTCCAATTATGACCCCGGGTACGGTTTAGGCTCGGGGCGAGGTCAAAAAAAAGGCAGGTCGACCTCAATTAGGTTTCGCAGGATCCGAAAAGTCAATACAAGGTCAAATCTCAGTCTACGTAACTCCAACAATTCCAGACCAAGCCGCTCAAGGCGCACCCTGTAAGGAATGTTGAGAAATCCTGGAAGATGTTTAGTGAATCGTCTTTGCACCGCCTCCACGGAATCAATGTCCTGAGCCAAATAAGGCGACCAAACTGGGGTGGCATACTCCAAGACCGGGCGTAGAAAAACCTTAAATGCCCAAACCAATGTCACTGGGTTTCCAGATGTGAAACATCTCTTAACAATGGCTGCTAGGCGATACGCGGATGAACATACCTTTTGGCAGTGAAGGGAGGATTTCAGGTTTCGGGAAAACCAAACTCCCAAATCCCTGACTTCTTCCCTATATACCCCCCCAAAAAATAAACGACCTCATTACATGCAAATATAGGCCTAGTTACAAATAGCACCATCTAGCGGAGTTTCCAGTAACTAAAACCTTATCACCTAGCATGTAGGCAGTGCCGGAGCAAGAGGGGGCGAAAGGGGTGGGGTGGGGAGGGGAGGAATTACATACTAGGCTGGATACTTTACCCACTGTGCTACTGGGGCGGACCCTGTGTACAGGCTCCAGCCGAGATCAGGAACTATTCAACCTTTGTCATTGGTACACAAAGCTACAAGCATGGAATCAAGCGGGGTACGCGTTTTGAGTCAAGTGGCCACCACAGCACAAAGCTGTAAGGTACCAGTGACTATACCACACGCCATGGCTGTTTGCTGTGACGTGCATATCACGTGACTGGGCTAGTCCAATCAGACGGCCAAACAGCCGTTGTTCTCGTTCGTCATTGGCTAACTCATGGTGACGTCACGGCAAACAGCCATTGTGCATGGTTTAGGGGTCATTAACTCTTACAATCGCAAAGTCGCAATGTAACGTTACAGAAGGATTACTAGCGCGAATAGCGCTCGCCGCTTGACAAAGACTGCAGAATCACAGGCAAAAATAGCGCTGGCACTCGTAGCTCAAGCGAGCCTACACTGGAGTTCAAAGATACAGGCAAACAAACATAAGTTGTGCTGCCGCAAACTGCCAAAACAATTCGTGGTATTTTTACAAACCGGATACGGAAAATGTTAGCTAACACAACGCACCTTCACGAAATTCGCTTTCCCTCGCTCTCTTTATGTTGTTTGGCGGCCATTTTTAAGCTGCGTGCATAAAGGCTTATTGGGCCCCACAACAACTTTTTTCTACACACACAAAACTTTTATGGAACCGGAAGACGATGGCCACTGGTGCGGGATCAGTTCACCATATATCGTCCTACGTTGTAGTGTGTCTTATCATGTATTGGAACGCCGTAGTTCCAGTTTCATAAAAGTTTTGTGTATATAGAAAAAAGTTGTTGTTTGTCCCAATGAGCCACCGTAGTAGCAAACGCCCCTCGTGATATGACGCTTGCCGAGTGTTTCTTTCCGTAGTGCTCCTTCCATAATGAAGTGTATATTGCTCTAAGCTGTAACCAAGTCCGCCCTGGTAGCACATTGGTTGTAGCGATCTGACCTGGTATGTGGGAAGCCCTGGGTTCGAAGCTCATTCAGGGCAGTTTTAATTGTTGTCCCCCTCAGATTGAGTATACCTGTACGTTCACAAGGACAATCTTTAAGGAGTGTCTGCTTCGATAACCTTTCACTGTGATTTATCGGTATTTAATTGCTATAATTTTAGGCAGGGCCGTAGAAATGGTGGGACACCCAGGAGAAAATTCTCAGCCAAGGATCCCCTCCAACGTTTTTTTCTCCTCCCATTTCCGAACCTTTTTATGGTTCAGGACTGCAGAGACGGAGGGGGATCCAAATGTACTGGGCACCTTTCCCCCGGGATTAGTTTCTGGTGTTGGGGGTGGCCAATAAACATGTAGCTTTCCCTCCTTGCATATATATATTTGTGACCGTTAGACCACCATTGAGAAAGGTATAGAACAGCTTCTGAGATCGACTGGACCCTGTAACCTGGGTCCGCCCCAGTAGCTCAGTTGTAGAGCGCTCGGCTTAGTATGTGGGAAGTCCTCAGTTCGAGCTCCAGCTGAGGCAGTTGTCTTTGCTTTTTTTCTTAGATTAGTGTATCTAGTTTTCGCATGTCTAGTATTCTTTAACAGTGACTTTTTTGCTTCGTGTTAACTTTTTTCCTTGTGATTTAGTGTTTAAAAAAATCTGTGAATTTTCGGCAAGTTTGCTTTTTTCAGGGTAATCTGATCCAAAACCAATAAAACACGTACACATTTGTATTGTTTCAGTTTATGGTAAACGTGCAAACGAAAAATGGCGACGAAAAAGGATTTAACAACTCCTATATTTCCAAACTAGGAGCAAAGGTATTTATTGCGTATTTTTTTTAGGTATTTCCTTGCTTTTTACCTAATTACAAAAATATAGATCGACAGCCGTCGCATACAATGTTAGACACCACTGAAGAAAACTGTCCACTTTGGCTATTTTTATTGGTGCATAACCAGCCGCCAAAGACTTTTCCGAGCGATGTATTTGTACACGCAATGTGTTCATCGGCGAGGAATTGTGCGTTAATGAACTGATCGTGTGTTGAGCCGGAGAGAGATAAACACGAATGATTAAAAAATGCAGCCGGCTTGGCACAGTTTGGCGTGATAAACTAAAAACTGAAAGAAAAAAAGGAAGAAAAGTGGCTCCCAAACCCTTTGTCCAACGTGGCGATAGCCGTCCACTTGCCCTGGCCAGTCCGTCCCTGTGTACCCTCACCTGAAGTGACGTAAAAGAAATACGGATGCAAACCTATTTACGTTGCCTTTTGGATCTAAATGTCAGACTGCCATTAATTAAAACAATTTGCGTTACAACCATTGTTGTACAATGGCTACCCGAGCCATCAGCCATCAGGCTGCACAAAAATGAGAAATGGCTGGGTACTACTTACAATAATCTCTTCTATAATAATGAGGGCATTCCATGATTATGAAAGGCGGCCTTTCCCTCACTCCAACGCCATTTTTCTCGATCCCCCACATGAAGTACGGCCCCAAAGTTTTATTTACTTCCCGTTAGTCAATCCCTTGCTAAGAATCCGTTTTAAATTGTGGCCGCGTGTAGGAGATTTTCTGTTGAATATTGGGAAGTAATTTAATAGCATCCTGCTAATATTTATACCTTGCAAACACCATGACGTTTCATCTGTGTGTGTGAATGAACTAATTTTTAATCGTTTGCTAATAATTACCATGAGATCAAAAATCTAAAGACTAATAGCATAAAAATTAAAATTATTTATGCCAAAAGATCGCCGAAGAAAAATTATAAGACACTGGCGCATCAATACGAAAATTTTTACGGTTTGTGACAACGCAATTTTTGCGTTGATGCTGTTTCGTCTGTTAAGCCCAAGGCCAAATGAGATAGTAACTGCGTTCCTCGAAGGAATGTACCGTTAACTTTTAATGGATAAAACATTGCTTCAGGTATATGCAACTAAAAACACTTTCTTTATTTCTGCTCGAAATATGCACATGTAAGTGGATGGAGGCCGGGGCAGGGGAGGCGCTGATTGAGTGAGCGAAGCGAACGAAAATCAGCGTTTGTTAGCCAGTGTGCGCAAAAATACATAGACGGGATACAAGCCTTCTGAAACAAACACATGAGAGCAAACCGCCCCATTGTTGCAAACTGTGCATCAAACACCACGGGCTTCCGCTAGTTTCTTTCTGAATGCTAGTCAGAATGTATTTCTTTAACACATATCACACCCACTTGGCTTTCCGTCCTGTTTAATTCTGAACTAACGTACACGCCATTATTTCTCCATTAACAACTAACATTTTGTTATTCACAGCCTGGAGAGTATGAGTTACTTCAGTTACCAGAAAACAGAGAAATATCCATTTTGGCGAACGTGTTGGCGTGTGAAGGGAAACCAGGAAAGGTAAAGTTAAAAACTCTTTTCTGCAAGTCATTTCACTGGGCCTTATCTTTCTTACAGGAAACTTTAACAACCATGTGGTCGTGAGAAGCTTTCATCTTTATTATAAAGTCATCAACTTACGATTTTTAATCGTCTTCTAGGATACGCTCCCTCTCTCGCTCGCAAATGATGATTACGCAGTTTTTTTTTAGTGATGCGTTCTCGCCATTATGTAATTTCTGTAGTATGTTTGGGTAAATATAGGATTGATAAAATCGATCAAAATGCTTTTTTTAAATCAATCAACAACGCATTTATTCATATGAACTTTTAAGGTATGGCAATGGTGCATTTCTTCTGTTTATCGTGGATAACCAACCCACGCTGACGATTTCTTTTGTTGAAACAGAACTCTATAGTCGCGTTTCGAGATGTTGCAGTCAGTTTTACAGTAATATCCGGGTTTATAGTTATTGATTTTTTTTTTGTTAAAATATTTTTTTAAGTGCAGGGACTTGCTTTGAGAAATTTTCATTAAAACCATTTCTTATTTATTTGTTGGTAATTATGTAGTTTAATATTGAACCACGCTAAATCACCTAATTTTTTCACTTACCGACGCAGATCATCATCCTCTTCCCATTTTACAGACAGAAACCTGGTGGAAATGTGTCTTAAGGACTGAAAAAATATTTGAAAATACGTAAAACGATTAAAAATGCCGTGTTAAAACGCCGGCCATCTTGCAGGTTACTGAGTAGCAAGAAAACCTGATTTACATCGAAACGAAGGGAGACGGAAAGTATTTTTCTTCCGCATCACCTAACCTACCTAACTTATCCTAACAACAATAACAACAAAACTACAGGAAACTGACGAAAAAAAAAAAAACCTAAACAAAGCAGGCAGCATAGTTTCCAGGAACATTATTTTCCGTTTTCTCGAAATCACCTTTTCCTGCTACTCTACACCGTGGAACATGGCCACCGCTTTACCACGGCCTGGACTATCGTTTTCGTGTTTTAAAACGTTTTACTTGATATTACCCCGGATATTATGGTGTGAAATGGGTCGAGGATAACGATTTGCGTCGGTAAGCACCAAAATTTCGAGTGATTAAACGTGGTATGGCTAAACTACATAATAACCTTTTTTCTTTTTATTTCTGTTCCTTCGGTATAGAGCAGCGGCAAGTGACGTCATATTGGCTACGAGATAGCGTCTGGAGGGGTATATGTACAAGGTGCACTAGATTAAAATGTAAGGGAATACAACGGCATTTCTAGTCAAGACAGTGCTTTGAGAGCGGATTCTCAGGCTTAAAAAACGTTGTTTTCTCCAACAACAAAAATCGCGCGTTATACGCTTAAGAAATCCAGTCTAATAGCATTGGCTTCAGTAAGACGACCTTCTTTTCCCCCCTCCAGTGCCCCTTGCAGCTAACCCTGTTACTGGCTCCACCACAGAGTTATACACAATAATACTACGTTGTGTCACTGCCCTATAGAGCAGTGACACGACGTAACTCTATGCTGGAGCCTTAATGGGTTAGCTGCAAGGGGCACTGCAGAGAGAAACAGACGGGCGTCATACTGAAGCCGATGCTGTGAAGAGTGATTTCTTAGACCTAAAACGCGTGATTTTTGTTGTTGGAGAAAACAACGTTATTTTAAGCCTAAGAAATCCGCTCTTCCGTTGTTTTTCCCTCCATTTTTATGTAGTGCACCTTGTAGTTATGCCCTCCAAAACCCATACTGGTGCCAATCTGGTGCCAATATGGCGGCAAATGTCACTGCTCTATAGTTTGAATAATAGTTTTTATGAATATTTTCTTTTCTTCATGTTTCCTGCTTATCTATTTATGATGTCTCTCCAATATATTTTTATTATTGTTTTTAGCCAACTCATGTGTAATTGCGTCAAAATTTTGTACGCGTGCTTTAATTTTCAAGTTAAGTTTTGATTTTACTGTAATTCTCGGTACAAAATCTATTTCAGGTTTTGGAAGTGAAAGCCTCTCATCGAATCCAGAAAACCAACCTCATCTCCTGCATGCGACAAGCTCTCATCCGAAAATACGGAACACTCCCCGTCGGCTTGGGTGGCACATTTCTTATCCAGCGCGGGAAAGCTAAAGTCCACATCATGGTGCGTCGTCATTCCTTAACAGCCGTGAAGTTGTAGCCATTTTTTTTTTTAAACCGCACTGAGTTTCGGCGTTTAACAAAGTCATCTAAGCGTAAAGACAATTTCTTTGCGCGAGTAAATGATAGCGCATTATTTGCTCATTAGGTGCCCATTTGGAACAATTTAAACTGTAATCTCTGGAGTCTGCGGTTGGTTTCTTTTTTTCCGCCATCTTGGGTTCACGAACCAGGAAACGATGGTATATGACGCTACTCTCTGGAGGTACTCCGCCAAACAAAGGCAGCCATTTTTTTTTGTGTGTGCGTGTGCAAGATGTAATTTTTGAAGGTTGCTTTTTTTTTTAATGATTTTAAAGGTTAAATCCTTAGTCAACACCTTTAAACATTAAAAAAATGGATACAATGAAGTAATGAAAACATTTTTTTCTTCCAGCTAAGTAAAACATGATGAGCTTATGGTTTGGTTTGAAAGGCAACTGAACCGACTGACACGCATGTTACTAGTAAAACCCAGTATTTATCCCAACATGGCGCCTTTAATTTCCATCACGATTGCGTGGTTGCAGTCTCATGTAGGCTAATAGTCTCGAAAAACGGCACGAATCTGTACAGACCTCCGTGCAACTCAGCTTAACTTAAAAAAGGCGACTTTAACTTACACGAATCTGTCTTTTGACGTGCTTCACGAAATAAGCCTATTAGAGTAGTGGCAATAACGTCATGTTATTATCTATAAATCTATGCTGGAGCCAGTAACTGGGCTAGCTACAAGGGGCACTGGATAAACATGGAGGTAAAAAGAATGGAGCCTTACTGAAGCTAATGCTGTGAGAGTGGAGGTCTTAGGCCTAAAAGTCGACATTTTTTTTTCGATTTGCTGGCTGCAATTTTTAACAAATGAAATCTTTTATTTTCCATTTGGTATTTGACAAAAAAAGGTTTTTTAGACCTAAGAGAGCCGCTGTCACAACAGTGGCATCACTAAAATGCGCCGTTGTTTTTGCCTCCATTTTAATCTAGTGTACCTTGTAGCTAGCTTTTAGAAGCTAACCTCGCAGCCAGTCACTATGACTTTCTGCTCCATCATGACTGAACTAAGTCTAATAATGATCAGATTGTATTTTTAAAACGAGAGGTGTTTTGTTACAAAGGATATTTTATCATTCCATTTTTAAGTAATTTTTTTAAATTGGTTAAATTGTGTGAGGTTACAAGTGGGAGCGTTATAAAGCTACCGGTACTCTCGGAGAAGGGTATGACTGTATATACTCTCAAAGAAGTGTTTGCGACGGTGGCGACGGTGGCGACGGAACTATAAAATAGGTACCAGCAAACGTTCCTTTAGGGTACACCACTCTTGAAAATTATACATTGTCTTATTTTAATATTATATATTATGTATTTATTATATTGTGTACATATTATATCCAGAGACGATCTGAAAAACACTTGCATGGTCTATATAAAAACGTCCTATACAAAGAATGTTTAGCTATCTGAATATTCCAACAATTGAAAGGCGTCGGTTAACTGAAGAGTTGGTCATAACTTATGGAATCCTTCACAATCGATATTGAAATGTGGACATCGCCAATTTTTTCAATATTCGAGGCTGTGACAGAACCGGAGGACATCTGATGAAATTAACAGTTAATCTCACCAAGTTGATGGTCTCAAGTTTTTCTTTAGATAATGGTGTGGTTAGTGCATGGAACCACCTTCCTTCAACTGTTGTTCTCGCACCAACAATGAATAATTTTATACAATTCTTAAAGAGGGTTAATCAGTCTGAATTTTAAAGTGAATAGCTTGCTCTATTCACTTAAAATGCCCAACTCGCAGTGTACAGAGTCCAAAGTTAAACATATCTGAAGCAAAACCCACGAGAGTGAAAGAACCCGCCAAGTTTCAGCCAATCAAAGTATTGATATCAGAGCAAAAATGGCTGCCACCAAGTTGCTACGTTAGTTGCCAAGCTAATACCACCGACTATTGGATCAAAGATTAAATGAAAATTCTGACCATTGTCACAACCCGTAGCATTGCTCAAGTTTTACAATTTAATGTGTGAAGTAATAGTCAGTGGGATTAGCACGGCAACTAATGTAGCAACTTGATGGCAGCCATTTTTGCTCTGATATCACTACTTGGATTGGCTGAAACGTCGCGGGTTCTTTCATCCTCGTGGTTTTTTTTTTCAGATATTACTTTTTTTTTGGGGGGGGGGGGGGGGCGGGTGGCATCTTATTTTTGCCAGTGCCCAGTTATCTACTAGCTGGCCAAGTTTGGTTGAAAAATATTGAACAGCAACGGAGAAATTAATTTTTTATCAAAGTTAAATTTATGATACTGATGTTTTAATAAACATTTATTAAAAAATAATAATAATAAACCTTTTTTTTTTCTTTATAGCCAGATTTTTCTCCGACCCCAATAGAGCCACAGGAAGTGGGAAAATGGTTCCAGTATTTCACGATGGTGGCTCCACTAGTTTGCTTGAGTGTAGCTATATCTCATGATCCAGTAAGTAAAACTATGGAGGAATAAATACATCACTTTCTGGATTTAATCAAGTTTGATTAGTTTTGAAAGCTGAAGTCCACCATTTTGTTTTTTAGTACCGCCTTTATCCGTCAGACGACAATGTTACGTAAAGCCAGGAAGCTGATTAAGCCCATGTAGTTTTCCGTGCATCTCGTTTCGTGAAGTCATTAGTCAAAAAACAATTATTGAACGATTACAGAAAATACAAAAAAAATATTGAGCATTTTATTTGCTAACAGATTCGTGCGTAAGACAAAAGACATTTCAAGAAGTTAGGAATTTTAAACAAATTGTGCGATAAATTAAAAAAAAAAAACAAGTAGCTTCTTTAAAATCAATTATAAACGTTTGGACAAAGTGGAAGATAAAACTTATCAAACGAAGTAGATCCACATTCTTCTAAAGCTCACAAGAATAAAATACCAAAAGAATTTTGGGAAATTGATAATACTGCAAAATTTAAAAAAAATGACAAAGCAGTGTCAAAAAGTTTTAGCGAGCGTTAACCACTCCTGGTCATCTGCCCGACGAAGCCCTAAGGCCATGGGCTTAATCAGTGTTCATTTGAAAGCAACTATGTTTAAATTAACATTTATACTTTTTTTGTGATGATGGTATTTTCCCATCAAAACGTATCTTTAATTAATATATTTGTGTGTTTTCAGTGCTTTCAGTGCTTCGCAGTGGCCTTGGAAATTTGTAAGGAATAATAAAAGCTGTTGCAGGTGGCTAGTTGTGTGCTACAGGGTACTGAAAAACGTATCGTTGTCTTGGTAACGTCCGTCGCCCTATGATAGAATTCGGATATTATGTGCAGCCGAGTCAATCCCTGACAATGAGATAAAGAATAATTCTAAATAGTTTCTCCTTATCTCTCTTGGTTGTCAGGTTTTTTTTTACCACTTCAGGCGCCATTTTGAAAATTCAGATTAACGTATTCTTGTGTGCTGGTTCACGGTGTGTAAATGAATCCTAACATTCAGTGAATACATGTTATTCACATTACAGGGGATTCAAAGTCAGCTAAATATATCCAAACGCGTTGTACGATGTGTGGAAAGCCGGCCGGCCATCACGTTATCATTCCAGTTCACTTTTACGAAAGATGTGAAATGAATGCGTGCATCTTTAAAATGAAATGGCCAATATCATTCGATTTCATATGAAACGATGATTTCATACAAAACGTAAAGGAAACTTATGAAAGTACGAGTGAAAAGCATCCATTTGGAAGTTTCACAAAAATGAAACGGAATATTATTGGTAACTTGATTGAAAAGGCTGCTTCAGACATGAAATCAAACTGACATGAAAATGAAACTTGTGAAATGGAAGCGTGTATCTCCATTTTGTGAAAAGCTGTTTCACACGCTAAATCAGAATGAAACGTGTGAAATAAAAACGTGTATCACCCGCTTTAGAAGAATAGTAGAATTGACATCTAGATTATTTTTCCCAACACGCTGTAGTTACCACGGCAACAGTTTGTTGACTGTCAGCTAGATGGTACCTACTTTTTTTGGATTATCATTTGGAAACCATACTTTTCACGCTTTGTTGTTAATTCACGTACCTGTCAAGTCCTTTCGTCGTTACGGTTCAGAAAATCATAATGAAAACCTGCGGACAACGCTTTTTATTTTTAAAAAGAATTATTAAAACATGTCGAAACGTTATTTACAGCCATAGTGAGGCTGACGCCATAGTGCGAGATGAGAACGGAACAAGAAAACCTGATTTCGACCAGAACATCAGTAAACGGACATTGTCGCTGGACGGACAAGTCTTTGGTACGGTTTCTGATGTTATATGTTTAGCTGCAGCGAGCGCGGTAGCGCGACCGAGGCACGTAATTTGAAAATTTTAAATGACCATCATTTTCGTAAACAGCGACCTTGATTTACCCTAATTTGCATGTTTTAGGACAAAAATAGAAAACGTATATATTTTTTTTTAATCAAGGTCGCTGTTCACGAAAATGGTCATTTTTTTTTTTACAAATTATGTGCCTGGTTCGCGCTACCACGCTCACTGCAACTAAACATTTAACATCAGAAACCACAACCAAAAAGTTGTCCGGCCATAGATAATTTCCGTTTATTAATGTTAAGATCGAAATCAGGTTTTCTTGTTGCGTGCTCATGTTAGTGTGGCGTTGGCTCACTATGGCTCTCCTCCAAGATGGCTGTGAGTAACGTTTTAACATGTTTTAACAATTCTTTTTAAAAATAAGTAAGTGTTTGTGCTGGATTTCGTTATGATTTTCTGAACCGTAACGACGAAAGGATTCGATAGGTAAGAGTCGATAGCGTGAAAAGTAAGGTTTCCAAATAATTACCAATTTTTGCACGCTAGTATATCTTTTTTTCTGACTAGTTAACTTGTGTTAGTGAGTACTCACTAACCAAAGTCCTAAGAAACGTCCAAACTAGCAAACTGCACATAGTAATTTTTCTCTTAGCCAGGGAGGGATCAGAAAATCAACAGTAAAACCCCTGAAGCCGTCTAGTTGTGATGTGTTGAACTTTTCCCCCTAGCATGCCTATGCAGGAGGTTCCTGAATTCTCAGACTTTCCCTTGGTTTGATAAGGGGCTGAACACTCAACAAAATTAATTGTAAACTGTTGCCTGTCCTCCGGATTAGTGTAATAAACATGTGGTTTTTGTCCATCATGCTACATAGTAGTAATTTTTTTATTCATAATTGTTTGCATACTGGCTAACAAACGTAGTTTTTCGTTCCCTTCGCTCAATCAATCAGCGCATCGTCCTTACCGCTCAATCAATCAGCGCATCGTCCTTACCACTGTAAAACCTTCTTGCTTGCATTGTCACCGAATTTCTAAAACAGACACTGTAAACAACTGCTCATTTCCAATTTGGCGTCTTTCTTCCCCCTTCGTAATACGATCTTTTAATTTTTGTGAACAACAGTCTGTGAACAACGGCTGATTTCCAGTATTGTTAGCAACTGTCTAATCTTAGCAACTGTCTAATCTCAGTTCCTAAATGGGAAAGAGAAGGTGGGTGGGAGTACTTGGGGATCATCGACAGTTTTGGTGGCTGCGGTGGCTCGAGCTGTATCGCCGTTGTGTAAAGATTTACTGCGTGCAAGTGTGGCGGGGAAGTGGACTGGTGGTGATCCCAAGTTCCGTTGGTTTTTTAGTTGGTCATAGTTTGTGAGGTGTTTCTGGTAGTATAGAGTAGTGTGAATGTTGTATAGAGCAGTTACACGACGTAGTATTATTGCATATAACTCTATGTTGGAGCCTTAATGGGTTAGCTGCAAGGGGCACTGCAGAGAGAAACAGAAGGGCGTCATACTGAAGCCGTTGCGAAGAGTGATTTCTTAGACCTAAAACGCGCGATTTTTGTTGTTGGAGAAAACAACGTTATTTTAAGCCTAAGAAATCCGCTCTTCCGTTGTTTTCCCTCCATTTTTATGTAGTGCACCTTGTAGTTATGCCCTTCAAAACCCATACTGGTGCCATAGATTAGAAAGTTAACTAGATATTCCGTCTTACTTCTTCCCGTCCTACGCGGAGCTCTGGCGGTAGTTGCGGCTACTAACATCTCTGCTAATGCTTTGCCTTCCGGTGCTTCGAAGGCAAAAGCATTAGCAGAGGTATTAGTAGCCGCAACTACCGCCAGAGCTCCGCGTAGGACGGGAAGAAGTAAGACGGTATATCTAGTTAACTTTCTAATCTATGCTGGTGCCAAGCTGGTGCCAATATGGCGGCAAATATCACTGCTCTATATGTTGTAGGTTTGGGGCGCATGGCGACAGGCTAAGGCCTCAATTAAAACGCATAATGGATCTCAGCTTTCGCTTTGCGGCTGCCGTTTGCTGATTTGCATTGTTGCCTAGTTACCATGTTTAAGACAACGTAAAACAATGACACTGATCATTCATGACCCCGTAACGCTGGAATGGGCACGACTTGAAATTCCGTGTTAAGGTGCAAATCTGCACCATGGTGTTGGTGTACTGTTTTGTTTCTTTGGTTGTATTTCCCTAGAGTGGGCACATGACTCGGTAGGTTCTTAATATAGGGACAGTTGCGGAGCAAGGCGTTTGAGCGTCCTGAGCCAGTAGCTCATTGAGCGCCCACTTTATCGTTATTACCAGGAGCTAATGAAGTACACACCAGATTTCAACCTCCCCCTCCCAAACGCCTCTTCTCAAATCTACCCATTACGGTGCCACAGAGATAATGCCAACACACTGAAAACACACGAATCTGACGTAAAGGGGTGAGGTAAGCGTGGGACAAACATATTTGTCTTCATTTGAAGGATTACAATTTTATTTAGTTTATGATAGAGGTGCCCTTTGACTGGCAAGAAAAACTAAACAAGAACAAGAATTTGGAACCAATTAATTAATTTTCGGCCCGGAATTTGGGACTTGTTCACACACAAAAAATGTTAACACATTAAAAAAGAAGGGAGCTGCCACAAATTGTGGTCTTCATACAGCTGCCATATTGGACGGTTTTCCAACATGGTGGCTGTGTGAAGTCCACAATTTGTGGCAGCTCTTACTTTTTTTTTTAGTGTTTTAACATTTTTGTTGTGAATAAGTCTCAAATACCGCGCCGAAAATTAAGCATTTGTTGTCAAATTTGTGTTCTTGTGAGTTTTCTTGTCAGTTAGAGAGTACCTCAATCTTAAACTACTACTGCAACTCATAAGTTAATTTTCAAGACCAATTAGGCTAGGCGTTTGCCAAACGAGTATTTATTCAAGTTCAATTTTTTTCAATTTATTTTTGAGGGGAGGGGCAGCATTTTCGGCGCCCTTTCCCCTTCGCCCCCCTCTTGCTCCAGCACTGTATATGGACAAGGGCGCAAATTACTGTCTAACGTTATCATTCACCAGTATTTCAGATGTTTTTATCCCCTATAAATGTTTCCTACTTTGTTTTTTTCAGGGGTTGGACCTTCGTGTAGAACACACGCACTGTTTTAGCAACCACAACCAAGGTGGCCACTACCATGAAGACACCACACCGGACGGCGTGGAATATCTTGGATATTTTGTTTTGCCAGAAACTTTGTACCGAGTCGATCAGCCCGTTTAATAAAGTTCCCATTAGATTTTAAAACACTTTAAAATATTTTTTTTTTCCAAACCACGATTGTGTATGAATAAAAAGACATCATCTACAACTTGGTGTTGCCGGAAGTGACGTTCTTTGCAGCACAAGTGACAAAATAAATTCGAAACACTTGTTTTTAAGGAAAGACGTCTGCCCTATTTGGCCAAAGTTTGAATTCGTGTTCCTTTTTCTCAGAAACGGTGTCACCTTCCGTTTAGAAAATTTTGTTGCGTTAACTAACATGCATCATTCGAGGTCACTGCAGTAGATTCATGCAATTCTGTTGTTTAGTTTTGTAGAAAAAAAAAAACAATAAACTTGTACAGCAAATTAACGAATGCCGCTTAACTGATAAATTAGTCACAGAATTCACAAAGTCGGTCTTAAACATCATAAATCTTGTGTATACATCGATCATTGGAAATAATTAGGAAAAAAATTATTCGGCGAAACGAGATGCTGCGAAACAGGAATTACCGTTTCCCAGACAAATTGTAATCCGTTTTATTTTCTGCAAATGGGACATGACCAACACTCGCTCTGTAATTTAAGAATAAGCAGGTTCAGTTGTCAAGGGATTACGAAAAAAATGTCATGGCAGTGTCGTTGAAAACCATGAAAATTCCATGAATATTCCATGAGAATCATGGTATTACCATGACAGCTTCCATGATTGTCACAGAAATAATGACGGCGTCAGGACTGAATTGTTTGGAGGGGCCGACAAAGGACACAGCTGGAAACAGAGTGGGCCAAGGATTTTTTTTTCAAGGCAACCACATTAGACACTGTCTTTTATTCCGTTTAATTCAACCTGAGCGTAACCTAAGCTTCAATGCAGTAAAATTTATTTGTAAAATAAGCCCCATAAACACACGAAATAAATTAGGCTGCACATCTATTACAAAGTTGCTAAAAATTATATATTTATAAATAAGATTTAAAAAAATAAAAGCTGTGTTTATTCATTTGATTTCAAGTTTAGCCTGCAAATTTTTTTATTAATTTATTTTCTGGTGGTGACTGGATGGGGAAGCCGTGATATATTTGGGGGGGGGGGGGACGGCCCACCAGGGCCCACCTCTGGTGCCGTCATGCATAGAAACGTCAGAAAAATTACCAAAATTTGAATTAAAAAAAATTTATTTTATTATCAACCTTGCGGTTGTAACGGGCGGGGGGGGGGGGGGGATGTTAGCCAAGGCATGAAGATAGCCACGTTGTTTCAGAATGTCATTTCGAACTCTCACCATCAGGCCCGGACTGGCTCAATTCTTATGACCGGGCTCGTAACATTTTGGCCCACGAAATTAGGTAAATTGGCCCGCTGAATTAGTTTTTCCATAAATGTACAGGTACCCACACCCACTCCCCCTTTTAAGCATTCAGTTGAATCGGTCAGTATAAGATTAAGCACATGAGCATTGCAATGAACAAATAAAATTAAAAAATAGAAAAATAGAAAAAAAATAAGAGGGGGTGCTGGCCCACCGGGCGATTGCCCTCCAGCCCCCCAACCCAGTCCGGGCCCGCTCACCGTAGATGTAATGCACGTCTGGCATGTTTTTTCTTTAATTCCTATTTTAGGGGTCATTTGACTGTAGGGACCATATTTTAGCAACAAGGGGCCATGTCTTAACCTTCTCATCGTGCGTTATCCATTTTACGATTTGAACTAACACCTACTGTATACTCACCTAAATAGTAGCCACAATAGGAGTTACCATAGATTAGAAAGTTAACTAGATGTACCGTCTCACCTCTTCCCATCCTACGCGGACCTCTAGCGGAAGTTGCGGTTACTAATACCTCTGCTAATGCTTTGCTTTCGTGCTGCTTCGAAGGCAAAAGCATTAGCAAAGGTATTAGTAGCCGCAACTACCGATAGAGGTCCGCGTAGGATGGGAAGAAGTGAGACGGTATATCTAGTTAACTTTCTAATCTATGGAGTTACTGATATCAACCAAAAAGCAAGCCAACTTCATGGAAAATCACGACTTTTCAGTAATTGTCATGAATTGTACCAGGGATTGTACGAGAAGTAGATGACGTCATAACACGCATCTAATTGTCGCCATGCAAGGTCGGGAAAATAATATTCACATAACGGGATTACGTTATGTGTTCGTTTGTTATGGCTTGTTGCATGTAGGGAAATAGCACTTTTGACAAGGAAACCTCACGGAAAATAAATCTGATTGAAGAAAAAAACTGAGGGACAGAAGTCTTTTTCGCACGGATTTGGGTAGCTTTGAATTGCCTCGAGGTGGATTTTTCAGCGTTCCCGCGCCTCTTACAAATTCGAAACGAAGAGCATGAATGATGACTGTGTGTTTTGGACATAGTACACGTCTTTGTAGGATATTTTATGGCGGTCTGTTGTATTTCTAACTGCTTGAAGACGTTGGCAACATTTTCCGCTGGCGTAGACAATGCATCACGTGAAATTGTTGGCAGATACCGTTGAAATGCGGCGTTGGCCAAATTAGGCCTATCGCTCGTAGTTCATTCCTCTCCCCTGGCCACCCAGATGTCGGATCCGAAAAAATGCATATAAGAAGGTAAGACACATTTACGATATTGTTATTGCATTTAGTGGGCAAAATCGACTGAGTTTATACAACGTTGTATTAGAATTCGCAGTGTAGTTTATGGTGTTTGTCTATACGCAGTGACGAAGGGGGGGGGGGGGGGGGGATACCCCTCAGCCGCATTATTTTGTCATTGTCAGCCGTCTTAACAGAAAAATTGCGGCTAACTACAAATTTTGTGGCCACCACCGGTTAACTATAAATTCGGCTGGCTGACGGCTAATTTTCGGCTAAATCGATTGAAATGAAGCAAAGATATCAACAACGAAACTAACTGCAACAAAAAATGGAAGGGGGAAGGGGACATAGGCCTATTGAATTTCTAGATGAATCACGAATGAAAAAAGGAAAAAATTTGCGAAGAACCCTCAAATTAAAAATCAGCCGCGTTACCATTCGAGGAATCACTTTCACAGCGGCTCCAAGCTCGTCCACCATCGATCTGTATCTGTGGAAGGTTGTACTATCGCCATTGGTGTAAAAGGTAAATCAAGGTCGCCGTTCACGAAAATGATGTCAATTTTTTTCCAAATTACGAGCCTCGCTCGCGCTGTCGCGCTCGCTGCGGCTAACTGCATAACATCAGAAGACGCAACCAAAAACTTAGCCGGAAAACTTCACGCGCCGGAATCTAGATAGGCCGGCCATCTTGCTTGGAGCTTCTGCGGTAGTGGACGCCCATTCGATGCCACAGCGGTGTGTTACTCAACTCTAAAAACGAAACTGAAAGTAACCATGCATGCGATGACCACACTAATACATGCACGCATAAGTTGCTGGCAAGATACGAATATGGTTTTAAAGACTATAAAAGGCTTATGGGAAGAATAGGTGTCTCCTCACCCATTCCTCCATGTTCTCACCGATCAATTTCATGTTGCGCTAGAATTATGTAAAATGATCAGCTGAACAACATTTTCCCATACCATTTTTGGGGCAAAGGCTTCGTTTGGCCTACAGAAATTAATCAAAACAGGACTCTTTGCGTTCTAGCCTCACCGCGTTCGTTTGTGTCTAGGATAGCTTATATATTATTTTTTCGTAAACAGTTCAGATAAGGCGGGTTGTTGTCAGTTGCGTGTGGTTTTGTTGTTTAAGGTAGGTTAGGTTAGGTTATAGGTACCGGCTTTTGTTTGGTGTTTCACCTTTAAGGAACTGGTTGGGGTTTGTTGTTTCACTAGTGGGGCAGTTAATTCATGCTTCCCTGCGTGGCGTCGGCTAGCGTGCCGGCAACATGGATGACGTCACGCCAAACTCCGGAAGTGCTAACTTTGACCCTTCACCGTGCCCAAACGGTGCCTTTGGCCCAAAAATGGAAGAGGAAAACGTTATTCAGCATGTAATTCTTAGTTCATTAAAAAAAAATTAAAATCGGACGAGAGACACTTATTCTTCCCATGTTCCTTTTGATGCATAAAAAACTCTAAAATTTGTGGCTCTAGCTGTATTATTCGGTGGCTAGGCTAGGCGGCCGCCGAAAAATATTCAGCGGCTGTTCGGCTGACTCAGAAACATGCGGCTCGGCGGCTGAGGAGTATGGGGGGGGGGGGCGTATTTCACGCCTATATATTCACGCCTCCTGCCAGAAAACGTTCGTCTACTTTTTCATTTTACGATTATTTTATTTTTCTTGAATAGCACATTTTTCTTGGTTTGCTCCGGGGGAGGGATTGGGGGGGGCCGGGCCGCTTGGCCTTCCTCTCCCGCCATTGTTTGTACATATATACTCAGCCATGTCTCCACCTTAACTTTTAAAATCCTTCGTCCGATTAGTTTGTAATTTTTCACATACATTCTCTGTTTTATTGTAGATTTAACCTCGAAGTTCAGTAAATCTAGTCAAGGGGTCTCTGGGACATAGCCTAATCTTTCAACGATGAAAATTAATCTGATATCGTGAATACATACAACAATGGTTTTACACGTTTGCAGGTTTTTTTTACAATAGATTTACTGACACTGTTTTTTTAGGTTGGGTAATTCCTTTTTAATTTTGGTTTCGTCAATGAGTATATTGTGCCTATAGTACATCAGTGGTTGAAGCAAAATGAAATTGAAGAAAGCCCCCAACCCCCACAAAAAAAAAAAAACAAAAAAAAACAAGCCGAAGCCAACGTTGTACAAATTTGTACAATCATATTCGATATTCGCAGAAAACTAACCTTAGCTGGTTGTCGGCATTTTAAGCAATGTATTAATCAAAATTAATCAACAGGCACACTTAAGTCTTTCAATTGATGGCCGACGATAAACATGGAAAAAGCTATGATAGAAAGTTCAAAAACCCCCTGATTTTGAGGGCGGGGGGTAGGGGAGTGACTCAGTCCCCTAAAAAAGGTTTTGGCTATAACTCCTTAACAGTCAACAAATCAAAAGTATAGTGAAGTATAGAACACAATTTGGACAGGATAGGTGATATACATCATTTACGTAAAAGCAACCCTTGAACCACCTAGAATTGATGGAAAGAATAGATTCCCACCTTACAGAAAATCCTAAGCATGTCCATTTCGTCTTTGTACTAATTACTTGTAGGTAAAATCACAATGTTAGGTGCCTAACTAAATCTAAACCACATGTTGGAATGTGGTAAAGCAACCCCTTGGTTCGCTTCCTTCCGTGACTCTGACGTACGTAGCGGAAGCCGAATGAATCATAAGGGGTTGCAAAAACCATTCTGTAAAACAAGGTCTGCTAGCCTACGAGCGAACAGGATCGAGGGACGGTAGTGTTTGTTGTGGGGTGAAGCCTAACCACGCCTAAACAGGGTCGTAGCGTTTGCCTCCCCTCGCTCGCGTGGTTAGGCTTCACCACAGAGCAGAAACTACCCAGTCTCCCTAATGTGGGTCCAGAATCGAATCCTCTTTCATTCGCTCGAAGACTGGCATTTTGAGTCTAACTTACAAAAGTCAACCTTACAGTTACCCGTAATGACCGACGTGTTGATCTGCTGGCATCAGGAGCTCAACTGCTGCGGGAAGAAGGGAGGGGGGGGGCCGCCACATTCTGGTTTCATACAGAATTATTTTAGTGTGCTGTATATCGAACTGGGCCGCGATTTTGTGCATCAGCATGACCAGCACGGTTCGGTGTTGCAAAATGCGGGGTTCGCTGTCTTAAAGGTACATTCCTCACAGAGTTACATTTCTCGATCCTCCACATCAAGTATGGCCCCAAAGGTCTATTTACTTACCGTTAGTCTTTCCCTTGCTAAAAATCCGTTTCAAAATGTGGCGTCTACGAGAGTTTCTGTTGAATATTACGGAACTATATTTACCGTATCGTACACATATATGATCCTTTGCGCGCCTACAATAACCTTGAAGTTTTATCTGAGTGTGCGCATGGACTAATTTTAATAGTTTGCTAATAATTACTATAAGATCAAAAATATAAAAGACTAATGCGGTAAAAATTAAAATTAATTATGCCAATAGATCGCGGCGAGGAACGCAGTTACTATTTCAGTTGACCTTGGTGATGGTAACATGCGCGGAGGCGATTTGCGCGTGGCTGTTATAAGGCAGGCGGAATGTGCCTTTAATTATTCGGAAGAACTACTTTTCACGGTATCGACTTAATTCACCTACCTAACGATCCTCTTCGGCATTCGGTTCAGTAAATCATAACGAAAACCTGCGCAAACGCTTCTTTATTTTTAAAATGAATTATTAAAACGTTAAAATGGTACTCGCAGCCAAAGTGACGCCACCGCCATACTGGCCTATGAGAGCGCAACAACAAAACCTGGTTTCGACCAGAACATTATAAACGGAAATTATCTCTGGCCGGACAAGTTTTGGGTTACGATTCCTGATGTTATATGTTTACCGCAGTAGCGCGAGCGATTCACGTAATTTGGAGAAAAAAATGACCATCATTTTCGTGAACAGGGACCTTTATTTACCCTAATTTGCAGATTTTACTTTTCTGCAAATTAGGGTAGATAAACGTTGCTCCTCACGGAAAATGATGGTCACCCCCACCCCTCCCCCCCCCAAAAAAAAATTACCTGTTCTGCTGTGCTCTCTGCGGCTAAACATACTACATTATAAACAACAACCAAAACCTTGTCCGGCCAGAGATAATTTTCGTTTACTAATGTTCTAGTCGAAATCAGGTTTTCTTGTTGCGCTCCCATCTCGCAGTATGGCGTCGGCCTCACTATGGCTGTGATTAGCATTTTAACATGTTTTAATAATTCTTTTTAAAAATAAATAAGCATTTGCGCAGGTTTTCGTTACGATATTCTGAACCTTAACGACGAAAGGATTCGACAGGTAGGTGAATTAAGTCGACAACGTGAGAAGAAGTTCTTGTTAATAATCACCGTCTTATTACGTATGAAATCCAATGCGTGCCGTGCCGTGCCGTGCCAGACTGGGTGTGGGGGGGGGTAGAGGACGAAGGAAAGAGAGAGAAAATGACGAGGTGATTCTTGAAATTAGAAGGAGCGAATCTGAAAAACGCGGCCGAAAATGCAGTGTCACGTGTGAAATGAAACTGTGCTCGAGTTTGTCACGGTACGGTACGGTCCGACCGCAGCACGCTTCGAATTATTACGTGTGAAAACGGCATAACTCATCTGAATGGCCTTTTAACCAAAACGACGTCGGCCAAATTAATAGCTGTTCACGAAGCTTGGCCGATAGACGTTATGATCCTATTATCGCTCGATCAGTGGCTCGCTAAGGGGGCATTTACGCAACGATTCGCCTTTGCATTCTTGCAGCTAGAATTTAATCGTTATGGGAAAGTTGTTGCCATGGCAACAACGCTACCTGGATTTAGCTAAATCTGACACCGTTTGAGTATATGCTTGTAGTATTATAATTACAGTAAGATTTACCGTATAGCAATTTTGCCAATCGATTCTAAACTCAATTATTGACAATTTTCGTTGCGATAGAGCTAAAACCACCGCCATTTTGGAATTTCAGTTAATTTGTAGCTTCTAACTGCCAGAATGCAAAGGCGAGTTGTTGCATAAACGCATCCTAACTTGCTTCCAGCTAAAGCGAGACTTGAGTGCGTAAATGAGGTCTAGTTTAATGTTTCCGTATTGGCTTCGAGTTCAAAAGCTCACTAGAGGTGGCTGTTGAGTGTTGGGCAAAATAATAAGCACTTGAGCTTCAAATTAAATGGATAATTTTTTTTCCTTTGGTTAAATTAAATGCAAATATTCATGGTGTTATGTCATGGTGAAAACGACAGACCAAAATTAAAACTTAAACATCGGGTGCAATTTTCTATCATTACATTTTATTTTCTGTTTTATTGCACGTTCGAATTTATTATGTGGAGTACAGCTTCCTGGTGTTATTGGGTGAGCAAGGTCAGCTTTGTTTTTAGAACCTTTGTATCAAAGGCTTTTTTTACAACTGTAAAAAAAAAACGAACTTCGCATTTTCTACCTAGCTGACGTACATCTCAGTAAGCGCGAAACTGTACAACCACGGGCGTATTCCACTGAAGAAAGTGGGAGTTCCCTTCGAAAATCGGCGATAAGAGGTTTAAAAAATGGGCCTAAAAATGTAATTTTTGAGTTTTCGAGCAAATGGTTGATTAAATGACTCGATGGCTGCTGCTAAACATATAAATAAATAAATAAATAAATAAATAAATCAAAGTTTGTCGCAATAGCAACGGGTCTGGCAAGGACCGGGGGGTCGCTAACAGTCAGCCACAAATATTATACGGCATTTACTGTAAAATTAACGTCTTTGAAAAATAAGAAATTACTTATATTAAATTTCAACAATATGATAAAATAAAAAAAATTAAATAAAACAATGGCCAGGAATGTGGAATAGACGAAGGTGGGGTGGGGGACACGAATGACTTACCACCAAGGTTAGACCTGCCAGGGACACGTTGGCCCCCGATGGCATCGCCAAACGTGTAGGTTTTTCAGGGGGAGGATGGCCAAGGTGCGGACAAGGAAATGTTTAAATATAACATCTGAAACTGCAACTAATCACAAATTCCTTCCAATTAGGAATGCGTCTTTAACTTCTCCAACGCCAAATTTTTAAAGAATATTTTGATTCGGCGAAACGGGATTCGGCGAAACGGGAATTCCTCTTTCGCCGAATTTTAATTGGAGCTTAATTTTCGGCAAAATGGGAATTTTTTGCCGAAACGGGAATAGGCGAAATGGGTATACACCGGTTCTAAATTGTGCGCTCGCTTCGTTAGCGTGTAGGCGGAACGGTAATGATTTAAAGTAGGTAGTGTTGCTAATTGGGCCTTTGGCGATTAAGTAAGTTAGTTGAAGTAAGTCTGTCTATAGACCTAATTAAAGGGACATAAATCCCTGTTGGCTTTCCTGCATGACTCAAGTTTTGCGACATTAGTTCAAACGTATATGTAAATGTTGCCAACACTGTCATTTTTTTTGTTTTTTCTTTCGTGCGAGATGATTTTGCGACAATAAGTCTAACCTGTGTAAATGTTGCAAACGCTATTCTCAACGGGTCGCTCAATATACCGGAAGGATATATGTCCTTTTAAATGAAAAGTAAATGTTTAGAACTTGTTTTCCGTCACAAACTAGAATACACACAGGAAGATTTTGTAAAGAAAAAATCGTTTTAAGTACATGTCTACACTTATTGTAGCTGGTGGTTAAGACATGCCCCATTGAGTTTGTGGATTTTGTAGAACTTGCCGAAATCTGATTTTGGTTTGGGAAGGTAGTGAATGGCTGACGCGACATAATAGCGTATGCGCAACGTCAAGTTTGGAGCCAAACTGTCTCCAGCAGTTCCAGGCTTGGATTAGTGGTTTTGAAGGTGATGATGGGTATCAACAGTGTAGTACCTGCATTGGACTTCCTGTGCAGTAAGGCTTCTTAGGGCTCTTGCTTTATTTCCTTCACTCTGGTTCTGTCTCTGGCACCAGAGAGCAAGCTGTAATAAAGGTTAATGACGTAACCTTGGGTCGGTTGGGGGTCACGATGGAATCTTAAGACTTACCATTTGAAAGGAAAATGAATTTGGATAAAGTCGGGATGGAGAAAGTCAATTTTGCTGGGAAATACGTAGGATCTTTTACACGCCACATTCTACATGAGCACGAGTGCATTGCGATGTTCTTCTCTTCCTAAATGCACAAGTGTTAGCTGGGGCCATGATTGACCTATAAATACTTGTTTTTCTTGGTCCTTTTGTATGTAGTAAATTCAGAAAGCAGCTGCTGGAATACAACATTTTAGGTAAACCAATAAAAACTAAACAAATGCTAGGAAACAGGCTTTGGGGCTATTATAGGCGGAGCGGATAGAAATTTATTTTAAATTTGTATTTACTTTCCATTTTAGTGACTAATGTTCTTTTAAAATCTGGGTGCAATATCCACTCGACTACGTTTGAGCCTTGTGCGTTTTGGTGTGAGACACTGCTGGTCTTTTTCAAATTTTAGCCTTTTTTTTAGTTTAGGTAGGTCTAAGCTACGTTTCATGTTCATTTTAAGACCACTATGCAGCAATCTAAACAAAAAAACCACGTGATATTACGCGGCCAGGAATGAAATACGATGAGACTTGAATTTTTTATTTTTCGTTTAGATGGCCACATTTCACTATAGTCCCTGGATGCTACGAGGGGTGTGTGTTTATCTTCTTACTGGAGTTTCATTTCTGTTAGTTCTTAATTAATATTAATAAAACAACCTAACGGACTGCTGGTGGGGGGGGGGGGGGTCGTTATGTTTCACGTTTTAAATGTGCTGTTTCAGTTAACTGATTTGTTGGATTTTAATTTGCTGACAAGACAGAGTAAACTTTGTTGTTATAAATACATGATTTTGACTGGCTGAATTTAGTTTGTCAACAGCAAATGAAGGCGGGATGAATAACTTTATGTTTATTTTGATTGATTGTCCGATTTCAATTTACGCAACTCGTAGAACATTTTTTTCCTAACAACTAAAAAGCTCCAAAGCAAACCAAGCTCTTGGCATTGTTTTTATAATCCCTGATAACCTACATAAAGGCTACTGCGCACCAAGACTGACAGTCCTCTAATCCTCTGTCCACGAGGGGACAAGATTGTGTGTATTGAGTGTACTGAGCTCTACTTGTGGGGTATGCAGATACTGTGTGATGGTTGTACTGTGTTGAAGAAGTGTGTAATGGGTTTGAGTGTTTGATGGCATTAGATCGTTGTAGGAGGGCGCATGGCTATGGGCCAAGGCCCCAATAAACGTGCATTCATTCATTTTGGTTGTAATTAGTGGTGGTTGTTATTTTGGGATGACCACATGGCTTTGGGCCAAGGCTCACAATAAAATACAATACAATACTCGTTGTCGCCTACTCTGTATACATATATAGACTTATCTAACATAATGCGTAGTTCTTGGCCAAATTTATGAAATATGCACTAAAAATATTTTGAAAGTAAAAACAATTCGTGACGTTTCGGCATATATCGTAAGGAGTCATCAAACTTCACATTATGGTAGCTACGTCTGTAGATCTACGTAGCATATACATAGACATAGCTACCATAATGTGATGGCTGATGACGCCTTACGATATAGGCCGAAACAACACGAATTGTTTTCGCTTTCAAAAATTTCACCAAGAACGTATGAATGCATATGTCCATAGGAGTGGAAGTCTCCATTCTGTAACTCTCGCTTCATATTCCAGCACTTGAGCGAAGGTCGTCTGGGAGGGCTGATTTTTTTTCCGGCATTAGTTAGGCTACTTGATTCAATATCGCCCTAATCTCATTTTCCCAAGCAATGCTACGTCGTGAACTTTTTGGCATGTGCGTGAACAAGTGTTAACCAGGAGTTGAGACACTGAATTTTCGATCACAGTAGGCTTGAAGTAACGATACTCCTTACTTGCTTGCTTAAGGACTGTCGTTACGTCAATCCAAGGCCGACTGACGTAGAAATTGCGTGAAAGGCCGACTGACGTAGAAAGGCCAAAACAGCTTTGAACTAGGATAAAAGACGACACAAATAGCGGCGCGACAGTGTGGTAAGTAGCGCCCTCGGTTTGCAGACCTTGGAAAATTCATCGGTATCTTCGCTAGTTTAGTAATTCGCCACTTGGTGTCAGCACCTATACCACTCCTGCTCAGCAGTTGGTTTTAGTCGCCTTTTTGGCATGTTTTGTTACGGCCCTTTACTGTAGGAGGCTCTGCAGCAGCGATCAGTGTGTGAACAAATTCTCACGTTGTCAACTCTTCAAGTGTGGTCAGCTTGGTGCAATTTAAGAAGACATACTTACTTGCCTTGACCACATATCAGACGGACTTGTTCTCTTTTAAAAGTACATGCATCCATGTTGGCGACATTAGTTTAGTTCAAACCTGATTTGAACGTATGTAAATGTTGCCAATTGCAGACTTACCGGAAGGATTTATGTACTTTTAAAGGTATTTTTTTCACCTTTTCAACCCCTAGATGCAGCGCCGTAGAACCTTCGAGCAATATAAAGAAAATAGCGGTAAATAAAAAAAAAAGGACAACACTTTGCAGCAACGCCGCGAATTTTAATAACTAAATCAAGATCAGGTGACCCACATTAGCCTATTGGATGACGGGAGAATCAGGAACGTGGATGCTGTGTTTAGAAAATGGGCAACGCTATCATGGAGGAAAGAAAAGAGATGGAGCTGGCATGACGTCAGCGCTACGCGTTACCTGCTGAAGCTAGTTGGCGGAGGGAAAGTCGCGTGGCCGCCATTTTGGTTAGTTCAACACTGCTTGTCTGTTAGCGTTCGTAACGCGCATTTCTTCCATATCTTTTCAATTTTTTCGATGAAAGTAGAAAAAAAAACTAGCTCAGTAATTTCAACTTCAAAAATAGCAATCCCAGACACAAACCAAATTCAATTACTAATTCTTGGGTTTTGTTAATGCAACGTTTAAGGTTGCATTAGAATACTTTTTCAACATTTAAACTGGATGTGAATTAAGGAGTTTTAATAAACGTATCCTAAACTTAACCAAAGTACTAGACATTAAAAAAAATACTGCATTCTCCAAGAAAATAATATTTTAGTCGTAGTAACTAAGGTTTTTTTTTGTGGTTTCCTCAGCTGAAAGTTATACAAATTGTGGAATCTTTTTCCGACTTGAAATTCGTAAAAATAGAAAAAAAAAAGAATTATATTTTGCAATAAAACGAAAAATCCATGACCAGGGCCAGTAGCTAGACATTTTTTCTGGGGGGTCGGAAGGGGGGAAGGTACTGGCAAAAAAATAAAAAATAAACGGTAATCAGTAGCATTTAATGCAAAAAAAAAACTTCTGACGCAAAAAATACTTATGATATACATTTAAAAAAAAAATGAAATTGAACTTGGGTAAGCTTTTTTTAAGTCCCTCTTGTCTTTCTTCGGGACACTTATATTTTGAAAAAAAAAATTGAAATATCCATAACCAGGGCCGCAGCTAGGAATTTTTTCTTGGGGGGGGGGGGGGGC
>JAHWFP010126787.1:33010-48514 GCA_023313725.1 Lithobius niger
CCCCAAGCTTGCGACCCTGTCTATGTCAGTATAATGGGGTTTAATTTCTCGCTCATTTACGTAAAAATGCCGACTACTACACGAAATAAAATAATAAAACCATGATTTCAAAACACGGTAATTATCTAGATTAGGGGCACCACGCCAAATCACTTAATTTTTATACTAACCGACGCTACTCTTCATCCTAACACCATTTCACATCACAAAATTCGGGGGAAACGTTTTTTTCTAACCATAAATGCGTCTGAAAATAGCACAGCTTCACATACAGCGTTGAGCGAGTGCCGCCATCTTCCTTCTCCGTTGCTTGCAAGCAAGAGGACCGCTCTAGAGATAAGAGAATAGCCAAACCCAAACAGTTCGTTACAAGTGAAACGTCAAACAGAAGCCGGTACCTGCCTAACCTAAACGACAACAACAACAAAACCAGACGAAACACACTCCTTTTGTCGTTCCGGTTCACACGTTTGGTGTGGTATTGTTGTTAGGTTAGGCAGGTACCGGCTTCTGTTTGACGTTTCACTTGTAACGAACTGTTTGGGTTTGGCTATTCTCTTATCTCTAGAGCGGTCCTCTTGCTTGCAAGCAACGGAGAAGGAAGATGGCGGCACTCGCTCAACGCTGTATGTGAAGCTGTGCTATTTTCAGACGCATTTATGCATTTAGCTGTGCATTTATGATTGGAAAAAAACGTTTCCCCCGGATTTTGTGATGCGAAATGGTATTAGGATGAAGAGTAGCGACGGTTAGTATAAAAATTAAGTGTTTTTGCGTGGTGCCCCTAATCTAGATAATTACCCAAAACACTCTCCCATTCCCAAGGCAACTGGGAATATTTTCTACTTGGGCATAAGGAAAGGTAGGCCTGCTTGTAGTAATGATCATGCACACTGACATTACAGCATACACCTACATCATTTCATGTGAACTATTCTTAAAGTGGCAATGAATTTTTAATCACGCAAACATTTACATTTTATATTACACAATTACATTTATTTACATTTTAAGTCGCACAGTTACACGAGGTTTTTCCGTCCTGTTGGTGCAGCCGAATGCCACGCAAACGACCATTGTTCAAAATTCAACCACAGTTATGATAAATGACGGGCTATGGTTAATAATAATCAAAATAACACCTCTATAAATGCCTGATAATATTGGTTTAGTACCCACGTGAGTACCATTGTCATTGGCTTGGGGGAACTACGCGAGTCCATCTCTCGAACTAACCAAGATGGCGGCGCGACCGTGAGGCGACGAAAGCGCCCTCCCTCGGCTGGCGTCCCTAAGATGACGTCATGCCAGCTCCATCTCTTTTCTTTCCTCCATGAACGCTATCGAAATCGTGAACAGGCGCCTTTAAGAGTGATGAAGCATTGCGGTACAGGCTATTTTAATTTTATTTAAAAAATGGTTGAACTGAATAGTTAAAAATTCAACAATAGTAAGCTCTACAAAGTTCTCGGAATGTCATTTTTTCTTGCAGAAGTAACTACAGTTCTTTCACAGCTACGTCGAGGAATCTATGTGAAATACATATTCCACTATGCTCTCTACTAGAACATGGTTTGGCTTCCTAAAATACACTACGGATTCACTAAGTACGTGTGTGTTTGATTAGACACCATTTTGTATTTGTCAGCAAGTCAACAGTAATTTTTTTGTGAGTTAAAAATCGTAGCACCAATTTAGTTTTAATGGCGTTCGCAATTTAAACTGCAAGCAATAAACATCTTTGGGCATTTGACACTTGTGTATATTAGTAAACCGTTAGTGAAACCCAAGTATGGTGTGAAATCAACGTCAGAATTAGGCGTGGTGTATTGCATTAACCCATAATGGCGGCACAGTTTGACGTTGATCGCACGCCATACTCTTGTTTTGCTAAACCGGTTCCAAGGTTAAAAAAAGCACGGTTAGTCTTGTCTAACAAAAATAAAAGAACATTTAAAAATAGTGCATACAGAATTTTACACAATTTTTAGAAATTATTCGAAAATTCGAATTCTCGGTATAAATTTTGCCATTTGAGTTTACTTTCTGTACCCATATAGTTTTTCGTAGAACCATGTCCCCAACCAAAGAAATAAATTCTCCCCCAGTGAGCGCCGATCCCAGGAGTCGTTTTGTGACAGTGCTCGGGTATTGATATCAAAAAGTGCATCAATTCTGCTCCTAAAGGCCGTATCAGGTTTACCTTCCACAACGCTCTGAAAAACTCAACACAACCAGCGACGCTTCAGGTTAGCCGCGCCACGCCATCTACTGACAGAGTGTCTCCAAATCCTCGTCAGTTTGGAAATTCGCTACTTGTGTCAAGATGGCGCCACTTACCAAATCTTCCCGAAGCTTGGACTTTGTACGCTTGCATTTCTGATACGGCCTTTACTGTTGGAGGCTTTGGCTCAACACATCAATCTTGAGTTTTTATTGGCTCAGGGAAAATTAGGCATATTTTAAAATATATTAAATTTTACGTTTTTTTTAAACATCTAAATGCATTGTCGGTACTGCCAACATCGATATTAGCGCATCTAATCCGCATACACACGCAAAACTGGGACTATTTGCATAGATTAGAAGATTATCTAAATAGCGCATCTTATCTCTTCCGAGCTTACGCGAGGCCCTGGCGGAAATGCGGCTACCATGCCTGTGCTAATGCTTTGTGTGCGATGCAGCACGAGTAAAAACAATACAAGATGTGATAGTAGCCGCAACTACCGCCAGGACCCCGCGTAATCTAGGAAGAGCTAAGATGCATTATTTAGTTAACTTTCTTATCTACTCTATTTATTTAACTGGCTGCACACGCATTGGCGCATGTTTGTGGCTTACTGCAATGCAAGCAAACTGAGAAACAAACGATTGATTGCGTTAAAATGGCAATTACTTTCATTCACCAATTATTTTTTTTTGCTTTTTAAGCTCAAATATATTTGCCCTATTGAAAAATCGTTAAAAATACCGCAAACGTTAAAAACCGCGAGTTTCTTTCCCTTAAGTGGTGAAGCTCCTGCAGCAGCTATATGTCATGTGTAAATCTGTAGCACTAGACGGCCAACAGAAATAATACACAGCGAGCTAATGATTAGAGCTAGGGTGGTATCTGACCACCTTCGAACCTCTAACTTTCGTTCTTGATTTTAATGGAAACATTTTTGGCGCGATGCTTTCGCAGCAGTTAGCTGTGCGCTTACGTCACGAGTAAATCCGCTAGACGGTCCTAAGAAACAATACCACGGCGGGGATTAGCACGCAGCGAGTTACCGACCATGCTACAAAAAAAAAATAACGGCTGCCAACTCCAGCCAATAGCGTTACTGCTCAAATTAATAAAAACAAAACGTTTTCGTCACGATTTTATTAAAAATAGAAATTAAAAAATAGAATTTTAGGGCTGTGACATAATTGTTTTACTTCTTGGCAGCTTTGGGGTTCCCGTTACATCCACCATAACTGTAGAATTTATGATCAGTGGAAAGCGGCTCCCTAATTTCTGCGGCTAAGCTAGCATCTCCTATTTTGCTGCATGGATTCATCGAGCGCTGCACAAAAGTATGTAGCGCTGCAAGTTGCAGCCACAACTGAAGGCAAAAAGAAACAGTCATTTAGCAAATTTTTTTAGAACTGCCAGGAAAAGAAACGCCCAGAGACAAATTAGGATCCAATTTCGATTTTTCTAATTTAAATTAGTGTAAATGCTGTATGCGACGCTTTTCAGTTGTACTTTGACCTTAGGAGTGTTTGAACAAGGTTACCTATATGTTAAAAGGCTTGACGCTCGCTTTAGTGTAGCATGGGAATAACTTAATACAATAGTTTTCAAAACTGCCACCAAGCGTGCTGATACCACCCAACACGAACGACATTCGTAGCATCGTTTGCACACGCAAAACGTAGTGTTCTTTTTGTTATTACACTCTGTTTCGAGCGCATATTTAATGAGGAAGCATCTGCGAAAGGAGTGATGCGAAATCTGAATTAACCTGCATTCATCTGTAGGTCGAACCCACTTCGTTTCGCTTAAACTTCGTTTCCATGGGTTCGTAAACGAAGTAAATGTGTACTAAGGGGAGTTCATATGCCTTCTAGTGCTTATTAGTTAAACATTTTACGTACTGGTGGCGTCACGGTGTGAGTGTTGCACTAAGCACGAATCTGTTAATTTAGCAAAAATGGCACATTCTGGCGACCGATTGATAAACTAAAAACTAACTCGCTTAGAAACTAATTCTCGAAACGGAGGACAAGCAAACTAATACACTCAATTTGAAATTCGATTTCGAATTTAAACATGGGTGCTCGAAGTAGTGTTCCTTATGTTGTAGTACTAACCAGATATTTCTTTGCATTAAGGAAAATTTCTGAAGTCTTTGGACGATTCATTGTTACGTAAAAGCAACCCCTTTTGAAACGTCTTACATTCATTCCTATTTGTTCCGGCTAAGTTTACAGAGGGCACCATGAGTTTTATGTGGGCATTTCTACTCAGTTTTCAGCCTAAAATCAAACTAAACTAAGAGAAACTAGCTTGTATTTAACTATTATTTAGTTTAGCTTAGTTGTAATTTAGTTTACTTTAGAGTTGGGCTGAAAAATGAGCAAAAATTATGAGATGGAACGTGTGGCGCCCTCTAAAAACTCGAACGGAACTAATAGGAATGAATGTAACACGTTTCAAAAGGGACTTTTTAGAGTTACAAATTCTCCTCCCCAACCCTATAAATTCGTGGTAAAAGGAATCCTAAGTTGTTTTTTTTTTAATTTGAAAAGAAAATGTGTCGGCGCAATACACAGTACAATACACACGTTTTTTGCCTGCTGAAAATTCGTGAAATTTACCTTTGTAGCCTTAGTTTTAAACTTTTGTGGATAAAGTAACATTTAGCATCATGCCATTGGTGTTAAATTATAATTATTTATCGGCAGTGCAGTGTATCACGCCATTTGAGAATCTTCCACAGTTCACGCTAGAACTATGGTTTTTAGTGTGCTCGCAGTATGAATGGTGGCAGAATAAGATGGTTCGTGGACCACATGTCGAAGAGATACGGACAAACCTTTTTAACATATAGGTAACCACGGTTTCAAAAAGCGAGTATTTGTAAAACACAAGTGCAAATCGATTGAACTGCCCTTGCTGTAGAACTTGCAAGCTGGGATTGCAATTGTTGAGTGTATGATAAACTCAGTGTTAAGCAAAGGTGCTGTTGTGTTAGCAGCTAACGAAGAACTAACACAAATCACAACGCATTCGTCAGCTTGTGCGGAAGCCGGAATCTTCTTTTCACAACAACTCTGTTCTAGTCCCAGTGGGCGAACTTGCATTGTCGCCTAGCGCCTACATCTCAGTGGGCTTCTGTTTTGTTTTAGTGCTACACACTTGCACGCACAATCACGTCACTGGTGTAAAGTCTTGATTACGTCACTTATGTACGTCACATGATGGTTTACTAGTGTAAAATTTGTCATCAGTACATCATCGGGTTCCTCACAAAGTGTACATTGGGATTATTGGCCATTGTCCTTACCATACTGTAATACATAGCATCATCGTAGTTATAGTAGCCATGGGGGTAGACAGGATAGCGTGGGGCGACACGAGGTGGGGGAGGAAGCGGGTACGACGGCCGTTCTGAAAATAGAAATAAAAGCTTTATTAAATATTTATTTATCAAACGACATTAGATGCCATTTTCAACAGTAAAAAAAAATATTTGAATACAGCAGTAAGGTTTCACGTTAACTAAACATTACTACAACATTGTGATATCTGAATCGTTACAGGAAAGCTAATTCGTGTCTTTTCCCGTTTAGACTTCGGTTCAGATAAACCTTATATACCTCAAGCTTCAAATGAGCTCCTTTTTGTTTTCTAATTTATTTATCAAATGGCATTATGGCTAGTTTCAAAAGAATCTGACGATACACTTTTGAGTATTTTGATACGAAATTAGGAAAAAATTGTAATTAAAAACACACCTCACAAATGCATGACACAAACCTAACACATCTACATTTTTTGTTTGTTTAATTTTGCAGTACACTTCGCACGTCTTTTTACCGTTTTTTAGCGATGTTGTTTAGCTAAGTTGCTATAATACGACGCACGGACAAAGCATTTAGCTTACCTACTGTGATGAAAAGAAAAAAAAAACTGTAAAAAATAAAGGTTTCACGTGGACTAATCCTTACAACATCATTGTGGTATCTAAAACCGTACAGGAAAATCTTGTTCTTGTCCACCTTTTGTTTTGACTTCGGGTTCACTTAAACCTTGTCTCAAAACATCAAACGAATTCTTTTTTTGTATTCTCATTTGTGCAAGACGTGTGTATTCTTCATTAGAATGTTGAACCAAAAGAGGTAAACTTTGCCTCTGACTTTGATACAAACAAAATAACCAAAAGTCGTCTTAAACACGGGTTACATTACGGGTTATACAGACAGCAAACGGTGACAACGATACAATAGTTTAGACACGTCCCTCTAAGAGTTTGGTTTTTAAACTAGGGTATTTTAATCTTGCACCTACTACATTCCTACGGAACGTATCACAACCCTCCCCCCCCCCCCCGGGGGGGCGCGCGCCGGCGCGATTGCTAACGAGGGGCTGAGGGGGAGGGAGGCGGACAGTAAATGACGTAAGCACCGCTACCCCAATAAAACAAAAATTTAAAGGGTCCAAATACGTAAAAAAAGTTCCCAGAAAACTGGATATACAGGGAAAACACCCCTTCGTGGGGGTGATGGGGGGGTGGGTTAAGTTAGAATTGATGTAATACTAGAGGGGCGGGGGTTGAGCCATTGGCGACGAGGGGCCCGGGGGGGGGGTTGAAAACTGCCATTTCTTGATGACGTAGTGCTTGAACGGTCCCTAGGGGTGACAATTTAGTCCAGATTGAAAGGGATCGCTACCATAACCCACTCCGAACCGACATTTACCAGCCTTCAAGTTCAAGTTTAAACATGCCATTAACATTTGAAGTTCAAGGGGATTTAGACGAAGTGAATTAATAAGACTCTCAGTGTAGACTATTAAGAGTAAATATCCTCTAGTATATAAGGAAACCAAACCGGGCAAGCATATTCCAGTAAAGGCCTCAACGTTGCTCAGATCAGGTTTACGTGATACCGTTACTGGAATTTGGTAGCTCGGTGTGGTTCCCTTATCTTCCTAACGACAGTGACTGAATGGCGTCAAAGACTGTAAGCTTTTGCAGTGAATAAATATTCACAAATCACTGTCAGCATTTTGTGTGCGGTTTTCGCAGTTGTTCTATAGTGTTAGCTTTATCGCTGCTACAGCGAACCACGTCCGTTTTCGTTTGTTGTTTTCATGATTGTGTTCTTGTTGTTGTGCTTGTATTTTTCTACGTCTAGTGGTTGGAGGGGCGACATTGGGTCCGAGCTTCATGAATAAACTAACTAACTTGTTTGCCACATTAGTTCGGCATTATTTTAACTGCATTGTTCAACTTAAAGAATGAAATAACGCCACGGGGGCCCCTTACAAAGCTCGTGTTGCACATGGGACTTAGTTTCGGCTATGTTTCACCTGGGATGAAGGCTCGACAATTCCGGAAAAAAACACAACATTAAAAAAATTTAGGTTGAAAATGGCGTAAATGAGATGCCAAGGCCCGATTTCCAATTTACGTCACATGACAGATTTTCACACATTACAAAATATTATTTAATGTTGCTGCGAGTTTTCTGCGAAATAAAAACAATTTTTTTTTTATAAATAATGGTTGGGAAATTTTACACGAATAACCACAATTAAGTGAAATTATTACAAAGTTCAGCAACTTGCGAACAACTGCAGAAAACATGTGAAAACCATCACTTAATGTCTTATTAGGCTTTTATTACTTTCAGAACGTGCGTGGCGTAGGGTCCGTCGACCCATGGATTATGGGAAATAAATAGGAACGTAAACATATCACACTTCGTTTGTCAAAATGGAGCAAACGCTTTGGGGCTAAGGAACCGGCAAGTATTTATGGCTAGGGATAGTCCGATATTGACATCAGTATCGGTATAATCTGTATTTATCGATATCGGATCAATAAGGCTTCCGATACAGATATTTGTTATGCCAAGAAACACAACTGTCTTCCCTAAAAACTGAAACCAAGCACGGCAAAAACAATAACCAAGTGAGAAAAGTAAAGCCATTTGCTCAGTTTGTAATGAAAATGTAGCACGTGACAGTTCCAACGCTTTTAAGTTTTACAACAACCAACTAAAATCTAATTGAGAAGATGAATATACTGAAGCCGTATGTAGGAATATGAGTAAAAATGCTGTTATTGCTGCACAGAAATGCTGTAAATGCTGTAAAAATGCTGTTATTGCTGTAATAAAATGCTGTTATTGCTGCACAGAACTTTTTGGATAATCTCAACAGTTGGAACCCACACAAAACCAGAAACCGAAGTTGCATTTTTTGTATGTAATTTAAACTTTTAGTCGCGATTTTGTATTATTATTATTGGTATCGAGATCGGCATCGGTATCGCATTGGATTGTATCGGTAAACAGTCATATCGGACGATCCCTATTTATGGCCGGGGGGGGGGTGGGTGGGTTGCGAAGTAAATGATAATGTGATCACCAAATTTTCGATCCCCCTACTCTCACCCTCTCCAAACCCTCTCCAAAAATAATGCGGCGACTGCTCCCCCACACACCAAAAATGCAATTTTCGTATGCCTATTGAGACTATCTGCAGATGATTTCCTGCAGCCATACGTTAAGTAAGTAGCACTACGCACCGACGAGTGATTACTAGTTGTAAGGAAAACATGCCTCGTTTTTAACGAAGGAACAACGACGTTGCAGGAAGTCCAGTTGCTGCACTACCTGTTGGGATCCATCCTGCAGCCTCAGCATCACTGCTGAACTCCTTTCCTAAGCCATATCTCATTCGACCTTGGGCGCAGGACAAGGCCAGCTGAGATAGTAGCCGCGCGCCACTCCAGGCTCAAGGTTAATTAAATAGATATATTCTTTTACAAGTCCGTCCAAGTCCGTCAGCTTGCTTCTGTTTAGTGACAGACACGCTAGGAGTCGTCCAGTACCGTACGGATTGAGAACCCATAGAAATTTGTATCTGGACTAAGTGAATGCGTGAAAAGCCCTTAATATGCGCCACATGTCGCAATTTGATAGTTACCTTTACGTGTTTAAAGTTTAAAGCATAAATTTTGTTCAGATACCAATCCTCATGCCGTACGGTACTGGACGACTCCTGGCGTGTCTGTCACTAACTAAGGACTCGTTTACGCAACGACAGTTTTCTCGCTCACTAGCTTTTACTTGATCAATACTAAATCTGATGGTTGCTTCTCGCCGAGTATGCGGCTTTCGTGTTGTCTATGCGTATTAGTAACCATGGCAACGATGCAGACGCAAATCTTCTCGTGCCTCGTGACACGGCGTACGATGCTTGCAACATTTGAGCGTCGATTTATGACAACAAGAAAACAATTTTTACTGCAGTATAACACGACGGACTGTTTTTTGTATGCCGGCATTCAATGGTTTGTCTTCGATGCGATAGCCACGAAATGGACGCCATGTTGGATTTTGAATTCTCGCTGTGTGAAGCTATTTATTCTGCCGACGTTTGATCATTGCTAGAAGTAGTACTTTGAGGGAGAAAAGCAAATTTTGGAAATATCGTGAAATGACAACAATCTTCTAGCAATGTTTAAAATTACTGTAGCACTTGGTTCTTTGTCCGTGTTGTTATTTATAATACATACAATTTGTTATCTATTACCGCATTCATTTAGTAGCAACGGGAAACTAATCGTAAATAAATAACGGTTGACTAGCAAATAGCTTTCGGCGAGCGAGAAGGCCTTTTTGCGTGAACGCGCCCTAATACCGGAAGAGCACAGAGCTGACGAGCCTGGAGCGTGGAGCGAGGAACGCAGCTATTATCTCAGTAGGCCTTGGTGCAGGACGTTTCCGTTCAACCTGCCTCCACTAGTGGTCCAGTGTTCCGTACAACAATCACGGCATGGCTTAAATCCGTTTTTAAGTGTTTTTCTTGGCTAAATTTTGTCAGTGTTCTGCAGTCACCTCGTCTACTTTGCGTTTATCACCCTACATATACACAGGGGTGCAGAAAATTCTTACTGGAAAAAATTTCCCACAAAAGTTTCCTACAGATTTTTCAAATTTCCATGGCCTTTCACTATGTAGGCAAGCCATTTTTCGGTGAATTTCCACAGTTCTTTGACATTTCACGCGAACCTCGTCGTGGCGTTTTGGCATATTCTGCACCCCTGCATATACATATACTATTGTTCAAGATTTTCAAGCACTTTTCCAGGCATGGCATTTCAGCATTACTTTCCAGGATATTTCCAGGTCGATGAATTTTTAAAATCTTTCCAGCGATGTCGTTTACAGCCAAGTAAAATGCACCAATCATTAGCTGATGAATCGTGTGCTGAAGTAAAAATAGTAAAAACCTTTGAATACAGCAGTAAGGTTTCACGTGGAGTAAACAGCACAGGAAAGTTTATTTGTGTTCCGTTGCTCTTTTGATTTCGGATCAGTTAAACGTTCCCTAATGCATCAAACTGAGTTCGTTTTTGTTTTTGTATTTGACACACTCTTGCCTATAAGTTTGCCCTCATGGCGTCCTCCCTTGATTCCAGCACCAAAGGTCAAGGGCCCTTAATGGAAGGGTGGGGACGGAGTGATAATAAGACTGCAATAAAATAAATACGAAAAACATTCGCTTTAAATGCCAGGCTAAAACAAAAAAAAGTGCGAATTTTAAATGTCGACACTAGACAAGCCAGAAAAAATGAAGACGTAACAAACTTTATTACCCAACTCTCTCTAATAATTGGGTATTAACAATATTTTGGAAAATAAAAACGAAAGTGGGTAATAAATATTTTACCCCTACCCTCATTTCGCTGCCAGCTAACCCACACTTCAAAGCCATTCCTCGGGATTTTATTGCAATCGTAAAAATTTCGCCATTAAAAAAACACCAAAACGACAAGCTGTGTACTTCCACTATTGGTGAAAGGATAATAGCCCAGTGGGATTAAAATGTAATAATTTGTGCTGAAACCCAAACGTCTTAGGCCTAACCCGCACTACTCCGTGATAATATTACTTAAGGACCTGATGACAGTTCCTGAACCCCGAGCATGCGTAAAATCTTTCTTGGACTAACGACATAATAAAACTCGATGAATGACTCAGCACTATGGCAAGCCGTTTCTACCTTTATTACAGAATCAGTGATATCATTAATTTCTTTAGGGATATCTGTAGTGTGTATGATTATATCAGTAAATACACACACAGATGTCAATAAATTAATTATTGATATCAGTAAATGCATTAGAAATATCACTAATTCACTTAGTATCACTGGTATCACCATAAATTCTTGGTATCACTGATTCCTTTACAGATGAATTCAGTAAATGAATTAGTGACATTGCTAAAAGTGTTTACCGATGTCAATAATTTATTAAAGAGATATCCGTAAATGAATCTGCTGATATCACTAATTCCTTTTACAGATATCTCTAAACGAAAAAGTGATATTGGTAAAAGTGTATACGGATATCAATAATTATTCATTCAGAGATATCTGTAAACGGATTAGTGATATACTAAGCTAAGAAATCCATTTCGGTATGTACAATGCTTGCTGAACCAAGGGAGTAGAGTAAATTCGTGTTATTCTTTGCAATGAATTGTTGATATCACTAAATGTATTCACACGTGTAAGAGACACTACGGAAAAAATGGAGCGAAGTGATTATTAATCACAAAATAAATTAAAGTTGCATAAACATTTATTTAAAAAAAAAATTGATGTTGAAACAATACATCTGGCACACGCAGTTGTGTGCGAGTGCAAACAGCCCGTGTTGCATTGAATGTAGGGGAAAAAAATTTCCGGGAGAAAATCTCCGGTGAAAAAATCCCACCTAAAAAATCCCCAACCTATTAAAAATCCCCAACATAAAACATCCCCGGTAAAAAAAATCCCCAAAGGTCTGTAACGCTAATTGCACTGTCGTCAATTCGCAGGCCCTGTGGTGTCTCGTGCTTATGTCGATCGTGGTATGTCAAAGATACTGAATTCCGCTTGGATTTCTCCAGCTAAATTGTCCCCCTCATGGTCGTGGGTCAGATAACCCAGTTTGGGTTCGTTCATTGGGTGCCTTCGAACCCATCCGGACCAAGCTAAAGGCACTTGTGTTGACGACATGTCAGTGTCACGACTACTTCGTCATTGTGACGATACCTCTCACGTGACAGCACTAAACTACAAAACACAGATGTTCATTTAATGCTTGCTATTAAGCTACGTTGTCGCTTTAATACGGATTTCTGAAGCTTATTTGTACAATTAATTATAGTACCGAAACGCAACACCAACTCGTCCACCTAACACAGAGAATTAATGCAAATAACTACCCCTGAACCCTCCCCGTTTCTGATTGGTAGATAGTCTAATCGGTTGCAGTGTTTATCACCCAGTCCCCCCCCCCCCCCCCCACCCCCAGTTGACCTCATTAACCTACCTCGGTAAGGTTGGTTCATTCGCTCACATGGGGTACTGCGTGAGGTGTAATTTGGGTGCCATGTTTGGACAACCGTATAAGATCAAATCACATCAGGGGTTTCTGATGTGAATCTAACACGGTCTTCATGGTTACTGCATGCAACAATGTGATCCATCGTAATTCGAATATAGGTATAGTTCAATTTTCGACGTTCCCTTGGCGTGGAAGGAATTAAAAATTGGTCAAATTCTATCTTGTTCGATGATACGTAGTGTTCCTCGTAAATTTAATTTTGGGCAAATAAAGTTTTCGTTTGGTTTTTGTGATTCCGGTAATTTACCGGAAGTGATATAAAGGAGGAGTCTACCCAATGGTCCACCTAGAACTTTATATGGTAAACTGCGTTTACCGGACAAGCTGATTCACGATTGGAGGCGCAGCCATGTGTGATACTTCCGCTTTGAGATTATGGGATAGCAGCGGCCATAATGATGTTGGAGAAACTCAAGTCCGACGAGTAGGGTAAAACACGCATAGCTACAGTTAAACTCTGATACTCTTTGCAAAATTTATGATAGCACAGGCAAAAGTTTAAACAAATTTTCCAATAACTGTTCGATTTTAAAAATTGATGTTTGCATTGCTTTTAAGATATACAGCGTTTTCGCTTTTATATGGCAACCTACGCAATATATGCATTCCTTCATCGCACAATTACGACAGAAATGATGAATTATGGGATGTGTATCTCACGAAGCTCAGTCACGCGGGAGCAGAGGCGAGAACGGAGTACAACAGGTGCCGCCATATTTCTTCTATTTTTAAAATTATTGTTTTAGTCCGAAATTGCTGCCGTGCTCTTTATAGGGGATTACAATAATTTTGTAAATAAAATAAATAAGTAAATATATTGCAGGATTGGCCTCTAGCGAATCTCATTCAGACGAGAACCGGAAGTTGGCTGACGCCATGTTGGCGTTATGACGTCGGTCAAGCGCCGGAAGGAATGCTGCTTGTGAAGTTTGGGAATGCGTTGTTTCTAGTACATTTGCGACGCCCTGTTTTCACCAGTCGTTCCAAGTCCCGACCCAATACGACCTGCTGTTGCGGAACGAGTGACCGTTTTTACTTTTGCGCAAAACGTACCTTAACAAATTGTGCTCTGTACGTTTTTAGCTAGTAAATGAGTGTAAATAATACCATTCGTGCTGTGCACGACTGGTTTAAGCAAACCGAAAATGACAAGCACTAGCGCTGTAACTAGCTTTTAGAGAATAACAAAGTTTCGGTTCTACAATCCAAGGCCGACTGGTATATAGTTGCGAGTTGAGTCTTCCGATTCCAGGCCACTTCTCCCACCAGCTGGTGTTCAACCCCTACTAGCATTGCGTTGTTGTTGATGTTGAATGACCTAGCCTGAAACCAGAAAGCTAGACCTGCAGCATATATCCCAGTCGACCTTGTGACAAGCAGTGAAATCAGGAGGTCGCAACTGTACTAGAAACAATGCATTCGAAAGCTTCGCAATTTGCACTCCGTCCGGCGCTAGGCCAACGCCAGTAACGCCAACATGGCGCCAGCTAACTTCCTGTTCTCGTCTGAATGAGATTCGCGAGAGGCCAATATGTTAATTTATTTATTTATTCTATAAAGAGTATAACAGCACTTGCAGATTTAAAAAACAAATTTAAAAAAAAAACAGAAGAAATATGGCGGCGCTTATGCTGCCCACCGTTCTCGCCTCTGCTCTTGCCTGAATGAGATTCGTCAGATACACATCTTATTATTCGTCATCACTCCTGTGGTGTGCGACGAAGACAACGTATGTATTACAGGTAGGTTGCCACAAATGTGAAAACGCTGTTTATCTTAAAAACAATACAAATGTCAATTTATAAAATCGAACAGCTATTGGATACTTAGTTCAAACTTTTGTCTGTGCTAGGATAAATTTTGCAAACAGTATCACAGTTTAAATGTAGCTGTGCGTGTTTTAGAAATTTCTTCGACAGTTTTCGACACGTTTTGACAGCTTTCGGCACTTTTGACGGTCTTCGACATTTTTTACAGTTTTCGGCACTTTTGACAGATTTCGATACTTTTTGACGGTCTCGACACTTTTTACAGTTTTCGGCACTTTTGACAGTTTTCGCTACTTTTTGGCGGTCTTCGACACTTTTTTACAGTTTTCGAAACTCTTTGACAGTTTTCGACACTCTTTGACAGTTTTTTCTACATTTTTTTGACAATTTTCGACACTTTTTTGATGGTTTTCTCATGGTTTTTGACATCTCACATCAAAAATTGGAGCCAAAAACCGAACCAAGAGAGAGAGAGAGAGAAGCGAGATGCGGGGATAAATAAAATGAATCTCTCTCCCTTGCTTGGATTCTCTCCCCAACCACGATCATGTTGCTAAGTCCACAGACTTTGGCATGCTTATAGCTGTGACTTCATATTCAATGACGCCCCTACCTACAATTATCATTATTATGTCTGATTATGTCTAATATACGACGCGCGTGTCTAGCATTTCCAAACGAATTCAATATGTAATTGCGAGGAAGAGATAATCATAAATTTTTGCCGACAACAGAAGTCCGTTGTTTTTCAAATGCCTGCTTATAAAACGGGTTTTGGAAGTGCTAGCGCGGGGTAGGGATACGAGTTTTTGTTTGAGGGGTAATTAAGTTGCAAATTACACAAACTGTCATTTTCAAACAAACAAGAATTACCAAACTAGGAATGAATCACATTTTTTGTATTTTGCAACCAAAAGTTCAAAAGAACGATTGATTACGTAAATCCAATTTCTACATTTTTCAACAATTTCGGGGGGCGCCGTGAGAGAGATGGGTGGTAAATAAACATGCTCAGCATCGTAAACTGAACGTTCCGTTCTATTTCTTGTGAATTTTGATGTTTTTTTTTT
>JAHWFP010126790.1:0-11703 GCA_023313725.1 Lithobius niger
CGCTCTGGACAACCTAGTGGTACAAAAATGACTTAGAACGTGAGACATATTAACAATGTAGAGGTTCAGGGCGAGTTCCAGTAAAAAAAAAAAAAAATACACATTGTTGTATGATAAGACTTCTGGCTGGTTTCACCCCTTTCATTATATGTTTAGAGTGTATCCATGCGACGCGCGAGTTCGAGCGAGGGATGACAGGACGACAATCCCCTGTGGTCCTAGCGTATGATGGGAACACGCCCAACTTGGCTTTTAAGTAAAATTTATCCTCCTTAACGAATTTTGGAGAAAAAAAAATCCTTTATATGGCAGCTGATTATACCGTAAGGCAGTCGTCGCGACGGCTGTGATGCTGTTCAAAGAAATGCCTACCGTACCAAATTTCATTCCAGTCTGATGTTACGTTTGGGCAAATGATAAATCGTCGAATTAAAACGGTACCTCATTCGTTTCGCTTACTCGAGCGTTTATTTAAAAACGAATAGTTTCTCCGGGTCCGGATTATAAATATTAATCCGACCAAATCGCGTAACTCGGAAGTTTCGTAACTTTACCAGTCGTCAAACTTTTGTTACAATGCAATGTGTCAAACGTTATTTTCCCGTGGGATACAGCAACAAATAGGGAGAGGGGGTAATCCTTTAATGAGTGTTCATATTTTTTTGTTTTATATTTAATTAATTTATTAAATGTTGACGTCATCCAGTGCTTCAACTAATAGAGAATATTTTCCTTTTCTTCAAAGGGAAGAAAAAGTGAAAACCAGGAAAAGGGAGGGGGGGGGGGCGGGGAGTATGTGGCGTTGCAGTATTGTGAAATTGTGGCGATTTTCCCGACGTAGGACTTGAACGCAAGCATTCCAACACCAATTCATTTTATAAAAAAGACTTCGTTAAAATAATAAATTCGACACCCGATGAGCACCGTCCTCAAAAAATGCAGTAATGAAAATTCGAAAACAGCGACGTATCCGGAGTATCGACATTTATGTGATCGCAGTATATTCTATAATTTTAAAATATAAAGTTGAGGGATTTGAGTTAGCAAGACGGAGCCCTAGAAAATCCACCAACGACAACATTGTTGAGGTTTTTATAGAACAGTAGCAACAACGCGCTATTACTATAATACGTGCAGGTACCGTGCGTTTCTTTTCCCCATCGAGCAGTTTAGCGAAACACGACGTCTGGTGCAACGCCAACGTCAATTTAGGCAGTAGGTCTACGCACAAATCCAATCCCGTTTATCCACCCGCATTTTTGACGTTAATCGCGAACCATACTCTGGTTTCGCTAAGTTGCTAGACGGAAAAGAAACGCACGGGAGTACTATAACTGGCTCGCTCTACAACGATGTGGAGGGGGGAGCGCGGTAGACAAAATGACCGCTATATCTGGTTCATTTCGTCATGGTTTTTCGATCAGCGTCTTTTGGGTTACCCAAAAGACGCTGATCGAAAAACCATGATTTCGTCGAGGCCTGTTCTTTGAGGTAGCATCTTTGTACGGAGAGACGCGACATCTATAATTGGCAGCTAATTGTGACGGTTTCCAACATGATAATTTAAATTTTTAAGTAGATTTTGGTGGCAAATTTTTATTATCAGTAAGGGTATTTTTTTTTTAAATATTATTCAGCCACAGTTAAGCTATTTCTCAGCACTTTCAAAAAAAAAAAGCAACACGTTCGTTGGCAATTTGTACGGAGGATGTCAACTCGGTTGACAGAATGCGGCAACTAGACATATCAATCACATCAGCGGCACTTTCGGCAGCCATATTGCTAACCAAGTCTCGTAATGCTATTTTTCAACCAAAGATCCGGCCATTACTGTAGAGAGCCCTGACTGTACTGCCGTTAGTCATTGAACGAACTGCAAGGGTCATTGGAGATAAATAATAATAATGAAAAAAAAGAATAGCGCCGTTTAGGGACGCCAGTGCTGTGAGAGTGGATTTCATACAGGCAATTTACGATTTTTTTTCTTGATTTTTTGGCAGGATACTATAAGCTGTTTTCGAATTTTCATTGGTCTGAGGACGGTGCACGTCGGCCGTCGAAACGTGCCGGTGTATTATTTTCTTAACGAACGAAGGTTTTTTTAATATAAAGAAAAGAAGAAAAGAAGCCAAATAGTGAGAGTTATACACTAGAAGTATACAGTAAGCTACCTTTATGCACTTACGTTTCGTTGGAGTGGCATGACCCGGATTCGAACTGGCTACTTAATTGGTCCTCAGTTCTTTGGCATAGCACTGATCTTTATCAGAGCAATTTCTATTTTTTTTTTTTTTAATAAATTGAATTGTGTTTGAATGCGTGTGGTCAAGCCACTAAACGCCCATTTTTCATTAGTAGACCTACTGGCAAATCCATCCTGTCCCTGCAAGGATGTTCTCCTTTCACTGACATTACCTTGTCAGTGCTCGTCCACCCCCCACGAGGTGCAATGAGTATAGGCCTAAAAGCCTCACCAGCTTCGTCATCGGTGGATTTTCTAGGTCTCGCATTATTACGACTCTTGCTAAACTGTCCAAAAATTATGTAGGACGTGAGTAAAGAATGGAACGCTACGCCATAAATACTTGCCGTGAGCACACAAAAAGACAATATTTAGAACATGTTTAACTGTTTCACGGCGGCAGACCACATAATTTCAACTCCACTCGTCACCATTTAGGCCTACATTATTTAGTGGACCAAGTAGGTCGTACAGCGGTCGTAAGTTGGAATTTTGACGTAATGCTAAAAGCATTTTTTGTTTTGCTTCATTTTTTGTTTGTTTATTGATTTTTGTTTCTGGCGAAGAGCACTACACAGTGGCGTAAATAAATACTTTTTCCGGGGGGTAAATTTAATCCGATATTTACGTCCCGTACTTAGAAAACGTAGCCTACGATCACTTTACTTTTAATGTACGATTAGGTTTCTACTTTGCATAACGTATGGCTTCACAGAAAAACTGTCTTTGAAGAACATAACAAGTAAATAGGTTTTTAGGCCTCTCTGCTCGTTCTTGATGAGGGGGGTGGGGGGTGTTTGCCCTACCTGCTCCCCCCCCCCCCGCTCCCTATTTACGCCACTGCACTAGCGTAAATATAATATAATATAATATAACAGCGTCAGATATAGTCGTGAATGCAGCTAAGGCATTCAAACTAAGCTTACAGTCTGTGTGAAGTTAGTATCGCCTGAAGTTTATAAATACATACCCGTCCGAAGGATTTGGGAGTATTCATGCTGTAATTCTCTCTTTGTATTCCACCGTTTGCACAAGGCCGTCTGTGAGAGTTGCAGCAGATTTCGGCCCCTAGTTTTAAGCCAGTTGGTTTAACATCGCGAAAATCGCATTTTTACTAAAGCATCGGTAAGAGGCGCTAACTTCCTAGCACTTGTAAGCACTGGCGTGCGGTAGGGAGGCAAGAAACGCAATTTCTATACTTCAGTCGGCCTTGGCTTGATCAACAAAATACCTTGCTGGCTTCAAGGTCATTTAAAATCTAGTGCTTGCGAATGGTCAGACTTGCAGCACACGGAATATTTTTCACGCACATTTAGTAGGCAAAACACCTAGGGAGCATAATTTTTAACGTACGTTTTTCGCAAACGTAGTGACGAACACTCGTTCGACAACTGGCCGCATGGGGCTACGACTCAGAACGATGGTGAAACATGCGGTAGAATTTTCGTGGAGACTCCCCCTTTATGCCGCTCCTGGTGTTGCCAATGGTGTCGCCAAGGTGGCGCCCTACAACTGGTGAAACAATACCAAAAGTCCTACAACCTTTACAAATCTAAACAAGCGGCTGCAGCGACTACCTAGTCGCTACCAGTCTTCTGTACACTTTGCTACTTTTCATATATGTTGAGGCACACACCTCTATCACGCACTGCAACAGCGATCTCTATTATATAATCTAAAAGCAGTAACTATCACAATTGCCGGTTAAAAATGTGGTAGCTTTTAGGCCTATTTAAATTTTAGGAGTAATTGTCTGCTTTTGGGCCTATTTTTTACCTGCCGATTTAATTTCGTAAGTAGCTGCAACACGATGTGCCTTCCGGCGCACAGATACAGTGTTCACCGAATGCCATGTATACAGATCAGTGGTAGTGAGCAAAGTGACGGGAGAGACATAATATAGTGTTGTTAATGAAGCCAGCAGCCACTCGTATAGCAACTGGATGTTGCCGTTGTAACGTGAGTTTAGGCCTGATTTTTTGAGCTTTTAGGCGTATTTTTTTTGTACGTGACGTTTTAATTTCGTAAGTAGCAGATAACGGAGAATTTGATTCGAGAGTATATACTATCACACTATCACGTACAGCTCCATGCTATAAGGAAGCAATGTCGTTTGAATTTGCCGTGTTTTTTTTACACTAAATTTTGGTTACTGAAACTAATGGTGAAGTCCGTGTAGTCTTTATCTGGTACCGTTTCGAAGTTGAAAAAAGCGACGGACGGATGGAGAGAAAATACTGTGACGTCACACTAGCCAGGCAATGTGTTAGACTAGTTGTGCCTGTGCGAATGCTGCGCGCCCCCCCCCCCCCGCCTCCCTCCAGGTGTTTGGTCTTTGGTTTTAAATTTACCAAACCGAAGACCGAACATGTGAATGGCTCCCACATATAGGCCCTCTCCCCCACAATTAGGCCTACTTTAACCCCCAAATCCCACACTCCTGCCCCCTCCCCTTATACACGTCTGGCCGCCTCCCCCTTCCCGAAAACGTCGTCCCGTGACATTCTCCCTTTGGTGCAGCCCCCAAAAAGTCGCTGGCGTGTGTTTGACTGAGGCTAAAAAAAAACGTATCACTGAGAAATCCAGCATTCAGTAAGCAAGTAAACCCTATATTTAAGTTAAACCTTTGAAACAATTCACCTCGGTATACCGTGCATGGCGACATTGTTGCAAGCAACGATTGTTGCCGCCCACTTAAAAACAATTCCCCCCATCCTAGTTCTCTCTTCTTTTTCGCTCCCTGAGCGGCCATCTCAAGTAGTCCCATTTAATCTGGAGTTGTATGACTTGTATATGGATGTTTAGGAGGTTGGGAGTGATGTTTTGGCTTTTGGTTTAGGAGAGTAAGTTAGGTTAAGTCCTAGTTAAGTAAGTGAGCAGATGGTATGTAGACCTCCTTAGGCTGAATAAAAGAAGTAAGTAAGTAAAACAATTCAACTCCTTTCTGGAAGTGGGCATTTAGGAAATAAATGCGCCTTTCTATCGTGTCAGGCTGCCAATTTCGGGGCCTCGAAATTAAGAACCAATCATCATTTGGTTTAAAGTTGTCTGGTTTAGTAGACACGGGTTGTTTTTTTTTTTAAAGGGTTTAATGAGCGTTAACCACTCCTGATTTTTTTTTTTAGCTTAAACGCCGACAATGGCACAGCCCACGCGACTAAAACTTTGTTGGCCGCTTTGGCACCACAACAATACCAAAAAACGAACCCAAAAACGATGCGGCAGGTCTGGTAAGTGGCGCCATCTCTTCGAAGACTTTGGAAACCCCCCCTCCCGTATGGCTCCCCCCCCCCCCTCCTGCCCCACCTCTTTGTACCCCCTTCCTGCACTTAGTGTGGTTTCTGAATATCTGTCCGCCTCCCTCCGGCACCTCAGGTGTTTGGTCTTTGGTTTTAAATCTATCAAACCAAAGACCCAACATGTGAATGACTCCCACATATGGCCTCCCTCCCAATTACTTTTACCCTCAATTCCCACACTCCTGCCCCCTCCCGAATACGCATACGTGTTCCACCACACATCCCCCCCCCCCCTCCCCATCCCCCTCCCAAAACGCTGCCCCGTGACATTCTTCCTTTGGTGCAGCCCCGGAAAAGTCGCTGGCTTGTGTTTGACTGAAGGCCAAAAAAAAACTACTATCACTGAGAAATCCAGCATTCTGTAAGCAAGTAATCTCATGTTTAAGTTAATCCTTTGAAACAATTCACTTCGGTAGCGCGCATTGTCCTTAACACACACTTGCTCCAGCACCCTTTCCCGCACTCCCCGAAAACGGGTAAGCATATGCTTAATGGTTAAAGACGTAATGGCCTCCACCCTCCCAATCTCCTTATTTTGTAGCATTAGAATGCCAAGAGGAGAGCTAACAGACGCACTGCCCCACACACGGGCGTTTGCCGTTCAGGCCCTCCTCTCCACTCCTAGTTTCTCGCTTTTGCTTGAGCAATCCGTACCGTGTGAAAAATAACTGTCCTTCGTACATGACGTCACGTGACATTTCCGTTTAGTGCAGCCCCGGAAAAGTCGCATGCGTATGTTTGACTGAAGGCTACAAAAATCCAGCCCTGAGAAATCCAGCATTCAGTAAGCAAGTAACACCATGTTTAAGTTAATCCTTTGAAACAATTCACCTCAGTACCGTGCATGGCGACATTGTTGCAAGCAACGATTGTTGCCGATTACTTAAAAACAATTCAACTCCTTTCTGGAAGTGAACATTTAGGAAATAAATGCGCCTTTCCATCGTATCAAGCTGCCAATTTCGAGGCCCAATGGGGTCCAATGGGGGCCTCGAAATAAAGAACCAATCGTCGTTTGGTTTAAAGTTGTCTGGTTTAGTAGACACGGGTTGTTTTTTTTTTTTTTTTAGCTCAAACGCCGACAATGGCACAGTCCACGCGACTAACACTTTGTTGGCGGCTTTGGCACCACAACAATACCAAAAAACAAAGCCAAAAACGGTGCGGCAGGTCTGGTATGTGGTGCCATCTCTTCGAAGACTTTGGAAAAAGTGTTATAACTCGAACTTGTAGTCCAAGGCCGTCAATAGACGGCGACATGGCAGGTTTGGTAAGTGGCGCCATCTGTTCGAAGACGTTGGAAAAGTGTCCCAACCCGAATTTGAAGGCGAATCCCGTCAACAGATGGCACTACAGGGTGGGGTACTTGATTGTACGACGGAATGGCGTGGCCGGTGACTTGGCCGCCTGCTGCCTATTATATATGTAGATAAGGTTAGACAAGTAGCAGCACCATGGCATCTATAAGGAACATTGTTAATATCAAAACTTAGCGATATCGGCAAACACTGCAACAGTGCAACACCTTGTTTAAATTCGTAAAAAAAAAAGCGGTCGTAGCCTGTTGTCATGCATTCTTTGTTTGTTGGCAGCCACAACTACCATCCAAGCGCGCCACTAACTTCGCAGACTTGAAGTGATGTCACAACTTAGTTAGCGCCATCCATCATCAGAATTTAAAATGAGTACGTTTGGCAGAAATCGAGTGGAGAATGGCACTAAATATTTATGCCTTCAGTACAAGTCTTGAGTTTGAGTCCGCGTTCTTAGTAGGGTAAAATTATGACTCGTAACCCTTTAACAAATTACAAGATAACGTTTTATGACTGTATTCCGTAGCATAAGGTATGTAGAATTACAAACAAAAACGTAAGTGTGCCGTAAAAAAAGGGGTTATATGATTGAATTTTCACTTGTTAAAATGTACACGGATAAAAATTGATGATTTTTAATTGAAATAATTAAATGTACAATTGAGAAAATTGCATCTGTTTAAGTGTTGTTGTGCTTTACGTTTTAAATATATGATTGATAAAGCACAACAGCACTTAAACAGATGCAATTTTCTCAATTATACATTTGATTATTTCAATTAAAGAGAAATAAATTCAAAGGTAAGGTCCTTATCATTTTTCATGTATACACTGAACCGTTTTCAAGTTACACCCATTTGCATCCGGCACATCTCCGCCATCTTGGAACGAAGGTGTCGAAAGTCATTAATTGGCACTTTATTTTCTTTTTAATTAATTTCTTTTGAATTTTAAGTCAGCGAAGCAATTTAATGCTCATGTGGCTGAAACGGCTCAATTTTGAACCTTATACCATACCGTTTAGAGAAGAAGAAATATCTGGTAAAGGTTGGTGCCAACCCGGGGATTCGATCCGGGCAACTTCCGATCAGCGTAGGAGGTGGAAGATTGTCCAGAATTGGCCAGAATGGTTCCCATAGCCGCTGAAGGAACGAGGTAGAATGAACGATGTTCAGGGTCCCAGGGACGCCGAGCAATGTGAGCAAGCAGACCCCAGTGGTCAGAGCAGTCGGCTACCAGGCAAGCGGACGCTGGATCGAACCCCGGGATCAATTAAGGGCTTAAAAATAATAGACTAAAAGTCGTTTGATGAATTAGAAATATTGTAAAATTCCAATTGTTGCCTCAACGTGAACAACCGTGAGAGTTAGGGTACGTTTACGCAACGACACCTTCTCGCTTGCCGAACGCTATTTGCTGGTCAACCGTTAATTATTTACGCCTGGTTTCCAGTTTCTACTAAATAAATGTGGTAATGCGTAACAAATTAAATGTATTATAAATAACAACAAGGATAAAGTACAAAGAGCAACAGTAATTTTAAACATTGCTACAACATTGTTGTCTTTTCGCTATTTACAAAAACTGCTATTCTCGCACAAAAAACATCTTCTGGTAGTGACCAGACGACGGTAGAATATAGCTGCTCGCAGCGAGAATTCAAAATCCAGCATGGCGTCCATTTCGGGGTTAGCGATTCGAAAACAAACCGTCGAGTGCTGGCAGTCAGAAATCTGTCCGCCGTCTTGTACTGCAGTAACAATTGTTTTCTTGCCGTCATAAATCGACGCTGTCATGTTGCAGGCATCATACTTCGTGTTACGAGGTACGAGGAGAGTATCTGCGTCGGCGTTATTGCCATAGTTGCTACGTATAGACAACTCGAAAGCCGCGGCATACTCCGTTAAAGGCGATAAACAGCTAGCAGGTTTAGTGTTAACCAAGTGAAAGCTAGTGAGCATGAAAATTGTCGTTGCGTAAACCCACCCTTACACACCAAACCGTTTTGCCAACTTAGCACTTGACATGAAAGCCAAGCCTTTTAAAAAAAAGTTCTTTGTAAGTTTGGTGAATTTTTGTGGCACAAAAGCTCGCTGAGCAGGGCGCTGTACCCGTCATCATGCTGAAACAGTTTTAATACTAACTCTCCAACATTCATTGTTCCGACATAACTTACACTTTTGATTCCATCCAATTGCCAAAGTTCTCAGGTGTTCGGAAGGTTATGCAGGCTTAAGCTCATGGTTCACGTTTTAGATTAATTTTTTTCTTAGCTTCCTTTGTGTGCCATCTAGACACACGCTAGTGTGTCGCCGCCAAGTAACAGTAGATCATCCCATTGTAGACATTCGATTGTTAAAAAATTGATTGTTAATAATAAAAAGGCGGCAGTGCTGGAAACACCGGTTCTCGTCAGATCACCGAAGTTAAGCAGCATTGGCCTCGATTGGTACTTGGGTGGGTGACCTCCTGAGAATCCATTCCGGGTGTTGCAGACATAGGGCCTTAGGGCTTCGTCGGGCAGATGACCGGGTGCGGTTAACGCTCGCTAAAATCCTTTGACCCTTTTGGCGGCCTCACTAGCAGACATGTGTCTGTTAACTGTTAGCAACTGAAAGCATATTAAGGCGTGTTGAGAATAAATCCCAATGCGACAGAAATCTTTCAAATTGTGCAGGTAAGGTGCAGGAATATAGAAAAAATAAAAGTTAAAGGATGAGTGACCACTATTCGTAGAGAGAAAGATGCGTCAATAACGTTGTTTTTACGTTACTGACTAGTAACTAGCTATAGTAACGCTGGCCCCATGTTAAATCCCATAGACTCATTGCTCATGGCTCGTGAAAACTTGGGTACACTGCTGAAAGTTTACACGCGAATGCATGGTGATATGAACTTTGTCCTTTTGTTGGTTTCGGGCTTGTAGGTGTCAGGATAAATCCGTTGTGCATTCCTTCACTTGGTGCAAGCAAGTGCTAGATAGCGCTAGATGTTGCCAGATTCGGCCTACGAAAATTTAGTTTCTTTTCCATGTTGCATCCAAAGATTTCAAGCAACAATGGCTTAAACAGTCAAACCTGTTCCTTAGATTTATTGTAACAGCCTGGACGAACTAAAAGCCTGGAAATCTGGCTGTTGCAGACATAGGGCCTTAGGGCTTCGGGCAGATGACCAGGAGTGGTTAACGCTCGTTAAACCCTTTAACCCTTTTAACTAAAAGCTGAACTGTAACGAAGTACAAAATAATCAGTCATTTACGTTGTTGCAGATTGCGTGAGAATAGAGATACGCGTTATATGATGATTACGCAACAATACGTACTCCATGCGCTTTGCGGTCTGATGTGGTAGTAACTGGGATTTCTGCATGACAAAATGTGAAGAAAGAAAGCTTACGAAACAATTCTCGATTTGGCTGATGTAACGGCTAATTATTTGTAGACATAAAATTCCTCAAGAAAAAATGTAGAGATGAAGACAAGACAGTGAGACCTTTTGTAAACGAAAAAAATTCTCAATTTTGCTGATGTAACGGCTAATTATTATAGACATAAAATTCCTAAAAAAAAAGGTAGAGCGAAATATATGTTCACAGTCCTAAGGTACATGTGTCTATCAACTGCAAGCAACTGCAAGCATATCTTATCATGTCGAGAATAAATCCTAATGCAGCCGAAATCTTGAAAAAGTAAGAGGAAGGTGCAGGGATAAACAAAACAACTAAAGGGCATGCGCTGATTGAGTGAGCGAAGCGAACGAAATCAGCCATTATTAGCCAGTGTTTGCAAAAATGGGATTGAAGAAACTTAAGCATGTGAAGAATGGTCGTACAATAAACTAAGGCGTGTCAATTTTGCTAATCTAATGGCTAATTGGCAATGGTAAATTTGAAAATTATCAATGTGAAAATTTATAGATATAACATTTCTCCAAAAAAAAAAAGGTACAGATGAAAATAAGACGTTGTAACCTTTTGTACGTTCACAGTCCTATGAAAATTGTGATATCCACCCAAAACTGGTGTAAAAAGCCGCCAAGTCTTCGGCCTTTGAAGGTAGTGATATCATTCACCCAGAAAAAGGCCGCCGAGGTTAATCCTATTAGCCAACTTAATCGCACCGAATAATACTTTGGACGTTAAATGAAAACTTGAAGATTGCTACCGCGAGTAGCGATCTCTTAGTTTTCATTTAACTTTCGAACTGTTAGTCCGTGCGATTAACTTGGCTTTTGGGTTTAAATGTCAGACTGCCTGAGCAGGAATTGAACCCTCGACCTTTGAGACCAAAAGCCGATGTCCTACCGCTAGGCTTTCTGACACGTATGGAAACGTCCATAAATGTGTTAAATGCTGCCTGAGTTTCCTTTTCGTAAACAGGTTTACATCTGTCTTTATTTATCACTCAACGACCCGATGTGGTTTTCGTTCACGTTATTAAACTTAAACCATTGCACGTGTTATTTATATTAATTTGGGTGACACCATTTTGCTACTGTCAGTCAAACCTACGTACGCAACTGCAGAATGGGGTAAAATAGCGAGATGGCGATTTCTTTTAAATGCATTACCGTATTGCCCGTTTTTATTACAATTTTCGAAATATTTGAGGGGTACGCAAAGTTTGTATTTTTTTCCCCCATTTTTTTTGTTTTAGATTGGTTACAATGATTAAAGCGCGAACAATAGCGAGTCGACTTCCTATTATAGTTCAACGGCCCGTTGGCTCTTTTCATGAGATCAAGAGGCGTGTGCTCCTCATTTCTTTCTCCCACTCACTCAAAAGACGAACACATTTCGTTCACTTCTTTGCTCCATTTCTTATCCTCGACGCGTGCCAGCGCCCTGCCGA
>JAHWFP010126796.1:0-33581 GCA_023313725.1 Lithobius niger
ACTTCTTTCCAATCCTCCAAACCTTTCGGTTACCGTTTTTGTAAATATCCCCACTTCGCCATGTTAGTTTGATTTGTGAAATATAATCATGAACTTTAACCAGTCTTTGCCAGTGTGGTAATTTCTCCTCTACACGATCCATCTTTACGTCGAATATATTCCACTGCGCTTTACGTTTTCTGATCCAACAGTTATTAATTAACGAATTACATACACCGCCGGCATGGAAAAAGAAAAGTGCTCTGAATCGGTTTCTAATTGGTGAGAAACACTTTTCTGCTAACTAATGGCAAACAGCAAACTGAAAACATACTTCACAGCAAACGTCGTATAGGTATTAACAACCTCTGATACACCCTAAGACACATGAAATCAAAAACACAATTGCCAATACGGCTACCCCTACGTATATAATGGTAAGCACATTCGGGGAAAACCCACAAGTTTAAGAAGAAAACCAAGAAGTAAACCAAGGGTCATCCCCTGGCGCAGAACCGGCTTGTGATTGCGAAAAAGTGATATTTGGTTGCTCCTAGCTCACCACGGGATCATCAAAACATCCCTTGATCGGTTCACACGACGAACCAGCACGGGATTTAGGACACAGTTTATCACAAATACATTGAACATCAATCTTCACGTGTATCTCAAATTCAGTATTCTGTCAACAATGAAAAAACCTTAGTAGATAACGTGATAAACTCAAAGTGAACGCTTACCTCACCAGGTAAACAAGCACTGTGCGCCTTCACGCGTATAATTGCCATTGTTACACAGGAATGACATCCCGTAATTCCTTCAATGGAATCCATCTTGGGACAAACCTTCTTTGTTGCTGTATGAAGTTTATAATTTCTAAACGACAAGTGAACCACTACAGGTGCTGATTGAACAATTTTTGATTTCAATTGTCCCTCAGGTGAGACAAACATCTTGTTGACAAAACCATAGGCAAGGCGTTGTCCTTTTTAGTAATCATTTGTGCCAAATAGCTAGGAGTTAACATACACCTCATGTTTATTCATAAAATACACACTTTACCATATCCCTAGCAAACACAAATTCTGATGACGATGTTGAATTGTTTTGGATGTCTCCAATTTGACCTTTTTGTGGTCTATGCGGCTCTGAAGCTGTTTCCAAATAGGCTTCATCATGTCTACCAGCTCTAACAATAAAATTTCACCTTGCAGTTTCAACTGGTTGATCAAAATTCCCTAAGACTTCAATTGAACTGCCATTCCAGATTATGCCGGTACCCTTGACAATATCTACAATTGTTGAGTTGACAGTCCTAGTTGTTACTTTAACTACAGATTGACAATGGTACCCCATAATCCTCCGAACCTCATAAACATGGTGATAATTTGGCATTAAATACCAGCGAATGCAAGCCTGAGAATCTATGATTAAACATGATGTACTGCCGGAATCTGCTGCGTTGCATTCCGTAACACCTGGATATGCTAAATTTTCAGTGGTCAGTCCCGGGAAGTGGACATGGGCCTGGCAATTCGTGCCCCAATTGCAGGGATGATTGTGTGCGCATCTGACCTCTGACACTTGACCCATGTTGACCCCATGGGTGTAGTATAATCTAGTAGTAGGCCAACTACATTCAACCTTAACAAATTTGAAGTCCATACTAAATAAATTTTCCTGTAAATCATTCAAAACCCAAGTGCACAATTCGTAATCCAGATTGCCTAGTATTAATTGAGCCTGAACTGTTAAATGACACTCAGAACCATCCGCATCCTCTGTACAGTCCTTAATTACTGCAGGTAGTAGTTTATGTTCAGTACATCGTGCAGCAACCAAACACTGAGACAGCATCAGCGCAATACCTATAATGTACACTAAAACCATAAAACTATTCCCTAAACCACTTGCTTCAAGTTTAGTTCCTTTCCCAATTGTAAATTTCTGAAGAGGAAACTCACTGTCAGCCTTTACTGACGGCTTAGTTAACCTATCTACTCGAGAATGAGCACCAACAACTGTGACAGGTAAACTAACTTCTTGCTCCCAAATAGCAATTCGATTTCCCCATTTGTTTTGCAAGCCTTGTGATTTTTTATGAATCCGTCGTCCACCTAACACCCCACAAAGCATGCTAAGACGTAAAGTCGCTTTACAACACCGAAAACAAGTTCTAAAAATTTGGTAAAGTACCTTACAACACTTAAAAATTGTTGTCAAAACGGCTTTAACAAACAATATAGCTATCCCAGTTAAAATTACTAGTATGATATAAATAACATATGTAATCTGATATGGTATGCAACTCATGTGACGAAACATATCCATTCAGAAGAAGCAAGTAATCCTTTTACACAAAGGAGTACCTTCAATTTTGAAGTGACCATCAATCAGTTTGTTGTGAATTGTCACATAAATGACTTTTAAAAGTCCTTCATCTAGTAAAAATTCTGTGGGAACGACTACTTGCATGGTATCAGAGAGAACCTTAACAACATGTTCAATACCATCTTTTCTTAAAATTAAAGTTCCTTTTTCACTTAACCCTTTAAGGACGGGTGCGCCCGAATGCGCCCGCTGTATAATCATTGTTTACAGCTATTCTACAAGTCATATCAAAAACTTCCAGCCAATTGCAGTAAAATTAAAACTGGGATATGAAAGCCAGATCATTAAGGATAAAAATGATACAGGTTTCATTCCCTTACCTCAACTGGGTGAGAAGCTGCGATTTTTTTTTTACTAGTCAGTTATAAGCCCTCAACGCACACGCAGTCCTTAAAGGGTTAATGTCAATACTGGCTCAGTAAACAAAATAAAATCATCACCATCTCTTATCTCCATTTTGTCAATACAAAAGTGTTCTCCTCTGTTTACCAATTAGTACTGGATTGTTAAACATTGGAACCTTTCGTGACAAACAAACTTGATACGAAATTATTGAGTAATCTGAAGTCTCAATATTCTTTGCAATATGGACTAATGTACTTTTGGCTGGTATTAATTGACATACACATGAAGAATTTTCGTCACACTGGTGCACTTTGCAAAATGCAGTAGTTCCCACACATGTTGTATTGGCACAATCACAGTCATCATCATGATCTTTGCATGAGTAATAAAAATCAGTGCCATTAAACTGAGCGGTTTGTTTATAAAAAAAATTTTGTAGGGCATTCCAAAATTCCAAGACTATCTCTTATCATTGATAACCATCCAAACACACACTTGTTGCAATCCACTCGATTACAACTCATGGGTACTTGCCACATTGGTCCATGTCTGTTGTCAGGATGCATGTAAAGTTGGAATCGTTCCAATTGCAGATTTGACTGTGCTTTGAAATGTGGTGATTTGTCATTCGGTTGGCCTTTGCCATTGACACCAAACAAATTCCCACCAGAAACCTACAAATAAAATAATACATCAATATGTATCCCTTACACCCATATCACCTAAATCTTTCCTTCATGAAACAAAGTTTTTTTTTTTTTAATAACCATATAGGCATAAGACTAACTTAAAACTAAACTAGTATTCAATGGAGTCAAATTATTCAAATGTTCCGGTGTGCTCGTAATCCCATTTCAGACTGAAGTGTAGAAAGAGAGGCATACATTTTGTCAACTAGATTGTCAAGGATATTTCCTCCTGTCATTCCACTAGAACCTTGCCCTCCTCTTACTTGACTGTCTGGTGTTGAGCTTGGCCCAGCTATTTCTGCTTGTGCTGTTGGAAAGTTATTTGAGGCTCGCTCTTTTCTTTCCACTGTTCTATTTACGATACGTAAAGTTGTCGGCAAACTGAGAACTGGCGCCGGGCCATGACTTCTCAAAGCATACAGAACACGCACTTCTGGTCTCTTCTGTCATGCAGGAATAACTTCTTGTCTTTCTGTTCCTGGCTGCATTCTATTTTCAATATGGGTAGTTTGCTCATCCCCTGAAGAAGACGACTCACAGTTAAATGTTTCACTTCCATCGGAGAAAATGCTTTCCTTGTCTTCCTGTGTGTAAACCAATGGAAGGGATGAAGGCAATGTTTGCGTGGGCTGTGTGACACCATTAGTCTCATCAACTGGTGTCAGCCAAGGAAGACGACTTACTACACGTCGTAATCTGTTTACATGGACCAACTGTTCGTCTTTTTGATTGAACACATGTTGAATCCTGAAGTTGACAGGTGACGTCTTTTCCAACACACGGTATGGACCTTTATTAAGTCGAGCCAACTTCTGGACACCACCAGGAACAACTCTTGGTATATGCAAAAGTACTCTGTCTCCAATTTTAATTGGGTTGACCCTTGCAGTTTTGTGTTGTTGATATTCACGGTTTTCTGCTGCATCAGCCAAATGTCTTTGAACCAAGGCATATGCACTCTGCAATCTCATTGTCATTTCTTGTTTATAGTCATCAAGATTATAGAATACACGTGTGGGCGTACTCCAAACACCATATGGCGTCTGAATGTCTCTACCTAAGTGTAAATATGCAGGAGTGTCATGAGTAGAAGCGTGAACTGCCGTACGATATGCAAATAAGACATACGGAAGTTGCAAGTCCCAATTCCGTTGATCTTGTTGAATGTAATGTGATAGCATAGTAGCAAAAACTATATGTGAACGTTCCAGCTACCATTCGATGACGGATGATATGAACTGGTTTGAATCTTCTTTACACCTAATAATTTGCATAGTCCAGAGATGACGTCACCTAGAAAGGCCGCGCCTCTGTCCGATAACAACCGCGCTATCAACCCGAAACGTGTGATGTATTGTTCCATCAATATTCTGGCAATAGTATCTGCTTTTTGATCCGGTATGGGGTATAGTTCTGGCCACTTAGAAAATACATCTTGAAGTGAAAGAATGTATCTGTTTGACCGTGGCATTACTGGGAGTGGACCAACGATGTCAACGGACACTAACTGACCTGGAGCGGTCAACGGAGTGAAGCGCTGAATAGGTGCCTTGTAATTAGGTTTCTTTCGTTCTTGACACGAAGTACAGGATGCAACATAGTTCGCGATATCCCTCACATGCCTGGCCAAGTGTAGTATTGTCGGACTTTCTCCAAAGTTTTGTCAACAGCAAGATGACCACCTGCAGGTTGATCATTTGTTGCCTTCAATAAATTAGAAACACTAGTCCTTGGAACAACAATGCGGCGCGGGTCATCTGTCCTTCTTATCACAGGTAGGTAAACAGAGCACCATAAAATATTGTCCTTGTCTAAGAAGTAGCGCTGAATTCCCTTTCTAGGCAGTTTAGTATGCTGTACTCGCTGTCCTTGTAGTGCTTTAATGATGGGTCCATAGAAATGGTCTTGTAACTGTTCAGATGCCAATTCTGATTGTTCCCACACACAGTTCAAAGCAGAAACAACAGGTTGTTGCGAAGAAGTCTTTATAGGAAGATATCTTCAGAGAACATCTGCCAATACATTAGCTTTGCCTGGACAATGTTCCATTGTAAAATCAAACTCTCCCAACTTCAAAAGCCAACGCGCTACCATGGCGTTGTTCGCTCGCATGGTTGACCCTGACTTAAGAGCTGAATTGTCCGAGAGTATATGGAATTTGCGTCCAGTCAAATAATATTGGAATTTAGTTACTCCAAATACCACAGCCAACAGTTCTTTCCACACCGCAGCATATCTTTTCTCACTGTCTTTTAAAGTTCGGCTGGCATAACAGGCAGGATGCCAGCAGTCGTCATTACTCTTAATTTCGAGGACCGACGATACCTCATAAGAAGAAGCGTCGCACAGAATTCGCATGGGTTTGTTGACATTAACTTGATGTAATAATGGATAGGATGTCAAGCAGTCCTTCAATTTTTGAAAAGATTGTTCGCATTTTCGTAGTGGGAAATGTACTTCCGATACCACCCAGTCAATCCTAAATAAGAGGATACCTGACGTCTAGTTTTAGGCCTAGGAAAATTCTTAACAACATGAATTTTATCCTCCCCTGGTTTATGATATTTTGCGAAAATTGATGTCCTAAAAAGGTAACGGATTCCCGCAAAAAGTTACATTTAGATGGTAATCTTTGTAGTACCTTTTCTAGCCTATCTAAATTATTATCAAATGTGTCAGAATACACTAAAATGTCATCAACAAATAAAAACATAATCTTATCAATTAAGTCATGAAAGGATGTGTCAACTAAACGCTGTGTGGCCTGTGAGCTAGTACAATGTCCCAGTGGAACAACAGTGTACTGTAGAAGTCCTAAAGGTGACTGAAATGCTGTGTACTGCCTACTATGTTTGTGTAACCTAACCTGATGATAACCAAATGCCAAGTCCATTGTGGTGAAGTATTTTGAACCAGCCACACACTGAGATACTTTCTCCAAATTAGGCAACGGGTATCTGTCCTTTGTAATGGTAATATATTTGCATAAATTAATATTCATATAAAATATTACATAAAAGACATCAGGCTGCATTTGGTATGCAAGGCAGTCGTAATTATTATTGTAAATCAAATCAGTGCATAAAATAGCACAATAAGTTAGAAAAAGGTAAACAGGAAACTGAGAGTCAAAAATAGATGGAGAGAAGGCCCAGCCAGACAGAGCGTCTCAAAGAGTAAGATTTGAGGTCAACACGAAAACAAGGGGGAATGGGTTTGTACCGTTTTGTCAACAGACCACTTTGGATTATTACAGGCTTAGTAAAGTGAGTGACATATCTTGATCTAGCAATCTTTGAAAGTAGAGCACAGTTGACAGGTGATCCAGATTGCTGTAATTATTATAAGTGGAGGGATAATTATTGACGATAGACAGGACGAAAAAGGGAAAGTCTATTAACCGATGGAATGTAAACAGAAGTTATAAAAGGATGAGGGGGACGTAAGTGAAAGTTGTTGTTGTTGTTAGGAGTTGAGAGAATCATCAGCTTGCATCGTACGTTGTGCTCCGCCCATTTCCTTGGCTCGGAAAAGTACGTAAGTGTCTGTTGTGATGCCGTGGTTTCTCAACGGCCAAGCCGCATAGGCTACACTGACTCAGTTAAGTTGATAGTGTTTTATTATTGTAGTACTGGAGTATTAGTACTATTATTATTTAGCGGGAGGCATAATCAAGTACAGTTATTGTTATGTTTCGTATTTATTTAACGACAATTATTAAGGATTAATAATTGGGGTTTTAGCAAATATGGTTGAGTGTTGACTTCATCTCTTATATATATATCAGTGCATATGCAATCTTGTTATAACGGTCTATCTAAATTAAAGTAACCGACCAGTCCTGAATTAAGATTGCTGACTATGCCTAGCTTGAATAAAACGGATAATTAATCAATTGGTGTCTTTGGTCTCTTGAATTGATAGAATTTGTACACACAGTGTATTTACTTCCATCCTGACAATATATGTAGTTTTAACGCTAAATAAAACCATAACAGTGGTTTGCAGAAGTAATTCACGCCTAGCAGAAACTATTGAAAGTGTTATTTTCTTTGGGCTCGGATAAATTAGTAAAATATTTTCGGAATTAACCTATAGTATGGAATTTTTGTGGACTGTTCTTGTAATCCTAATTATTTGTGATTTGGCGATGAAATTGGCTTTAGTAAGGTATTTGGATTTGCTCATTGCTTGAAGTCAACACTGGGATAGATGTTTGATTTTTGTGTGTGTGTGTTATACATACAGAGAAATAACGCAAGTGTTTTAGATTGAATTGATTGGTGTTCAGGTTGATTATTGGATTGGTAGAATTTTAGCGGGTTAATAACTCGAATTATAATATCGCATTTACTCTTTTAAATTGATTATGGCTTCCGGGATATTGTGTATGATTTTGTGCTTTAATTAAGCGTTTTGGATATTGTTGATTTACTGCACAGTGAAAGTGATTTTGTGATATTGTTGCAAGTGTTTATTTTTTAACTTGGTTAGTTGACGGTAACTAACTGTTAGCATGAATTTTGTTTAGCGGGTGAATTTCGCTCGCACGGTTTTAAAAATCGAGCTCACTGGTGCGGAGTAATCAGAGTTGGATTAATTCGGAATCGGATTAGGTTGCGATTTTTTTTTATTAACTTGAAAGAGAGAAAGGGTACTGTTTCAATTAACTAGGTTCAGATCACGGTAATTGGTACTAACGAATTTGGTATTACAGTAGCATATTACGAGTGTAACTGGCGGAATAGCTCTGAAATTTTTTTATCCTTTTGTAATATTATTGGATTTTAATTTTAACGGTAATCATGCCAAGAGGTAGTGGCCGTGGAATCAAAGTTGCGGTTAAGCGTTCTTTTAGGGGAAGAACGATTAAACGCCCATTAAATAGGGATGACTTTGTGAATATGAGTCAGGTCACTACCAGCATTTCAAAGCTCACTACGCGCGGGGCAATTATCGAGTTAGACTCAGACTATTCTGATGACGATCGGGGCAGAGACAATACTCCTCCACCTGTTTTGGATCGGGAACGTTGACGTTTGCCGGTTCGTAGCGAAACAGGCAATAATGGAGACAGGGGTCGACGTAGGCCACGTTCGTCTCGCCTGAGAAGGATTACCAGGGATTGTATGAATGGTAGGCTGGGTTCGGAAACAACTTCCGCTCCTCATGGCCTAGCAGTCGATACAAATGAAATTAGGGGTTTTCTTGCGGAGGAAGTAGCTAAACGGACGAACACTGAGGCTAATGGAGTGTTGATAAAGAGTATTCTGTCTCAAACAATTCCAGCTTGTTTAAGGGCCAGTAGTGAAAGTCAGATTGATGTAGTCAGGGAAATGGCCGAGTCGTTCAGGGAACATCGTTCTGGGGATAGGTCTGAGAAATCTAGATTGTGGGAGGAGGTACGACAAGCTAAAAAGGCTATCGCAACTTTTTCGGGAAATGAAAATCTCGATGTTTTCACTTTTTCCTTAATGTGTGAGAATTTAAGGGCTTTCGACCCAAGCATTAAAGATAGAGAATTAATTTCAGTCACTTGTAGCAAGTGTACGGATCAGGTGGCAAAATTTTTGGCAATGAACCCACAAATTTCAAGTCTCGATAATTGTGATAAACTTAAAGAAGTTTGGGTTGACCGTTTTGGATCGACCGGGAAGAGTGTCACGATGAATAAATTTTACACTACGGCTATGAAGGAAGGTAAAACAATCGAGCTATTTTCGGCTAGGTTAGAGTCTATGGCTTCGGCACTTTGGAGGGTAAAGCCTGGAGACGGCGAGGTGGAACGCAATAGGAAATTAGAGTGTAAAGATGAGGCATTGCGTAACGTTTTTCTCCATGCTATACCGCCTGAAATCGAAGGCTATGTTTTGTCAAAGGACCCAACAACGTTCAGGGAAATGTATAACGCTGCTATTCGCAAGCGCTCAGTAATGGAAGGGCATGTAGGGAAATGGGCAGCGAAAACCTCAACGTCACCAGCTGTTGAAAATAGTTCCAATAAACCTACTGAAATTGGCATTAACAATTTAGCTCTGGGAACTATGGCGGACAAAATTGAAAAATTAGAAAGGTCCGTAAATAAAATAAGTTCATTAAAAGGGGAAGTAAAGGTTAGCGCAGTTCAAGCTAGTGGTCCTGAAAATAGGCATTGTTACCGCTGTCTGGGCGTCAGACATTTGAAAAAAGAATGTAGAACAAAAGAGCAAAATATTAAAATGGTACGTCAAAGAAATGAACGAAAAATGAGTTTGGGAAATACTGGAAGGGGTAGTTTTTCCAATAACAGAGGCGGACGAGGAGGTTTTCGTGGCCGAGGTAGGTTTTGGGGTGGCCGGGGCAACTCGTATTCAGGAGGAGAATATCGGGTCCCCAGCATTTTAATGCAGGTAATCACGGAAATGGTCAAATAACGGAAATGGTAGAAATTATAACAATGGTGGTGGACAGAATCGTAGTAATTACGATAACCACCAGCAGAATTATAATAACCAGCAAGAACGTAACCATGGTAGACAGCAGGGTGGCCAAAATAATGCTGCGCAGTGTGTGTCTGTAACAAACCAGGGTGGTGAAAACATCCAAACTAATGAGCCTACAAAAAACGAGCTCATAGCCTAGACGCAAACGGGTGTCTAGGGCTGCAGGGTGTGGTGCAAGAAAAGGTCGAGGTGAAAAATACTGTGCCGATTAGTGCAGTACACACCCAAAATCCCATTGGTCCCTCAGTGGAAGACATTAATGTAAATCCATTCATTTTAACAAAGTTCAGTTGTTTGAGCCTAATCAAGCTAACGATTTGTTTAATAATTTTTATTCAAATGTCGATTGGCAACAACAACGTTTATCACTACCAGATAGAACTTTGGCATTGCCCCGTTTAGCTTCATATTTTGGTAAAGTTCCTACAAAATATGTTTCTTGTTCCGTGGAAAATAACATTGAGATGACAGATGACTTTAACGAAATGTTAAAAACAGTAAATGAAAAGTATAAATTAAAATGCGATTCAGTCATAGTGACATTGTTCGAAGATGGGATTGATTCTTCAACATTTCATTCAGAACTAAATAGTGTTGATACCAGTAAACCAGTTATTTTATCAGTTCTTGGTCAAAAGCGTAATGTTCAGTTTCGGCACATCGATAATCCATTTTTTAAAAATAATGTTGAAATGTCATCTGGCTCCTCAATCGGGATCTCCGACAAAACCCAAAAAGAATGGAAATTCAGGATCCCGTTATTGGAAGGGAACAACGATCCAACAATTTGCCTTACATTTTGGGATAGTACATGTGATACTACGCCAAAGAGTATTCCAAATGTAAACAAATCCATTTTGAGAAACGGGAGGCTACGCGTTAGCGTCTCAGCCGAAATGGGTGAGCGCTGGTACACTCGGCGGCATCTAGCGGCGGAAATCCAAACTAGAATCGAAAGTGACGGCCCACTAGATTCTGGTCAGGACGCAGGGCCATTGTCAACGGATAAAAAAGATGTTTCAGTTCACAGTGTTCGAAATGCGGTTTTCTCTCGCCCACATTTTGTGTTTGATGTTGGGGATAAACCGCGTATAGCTTTACTGGACACTGGTTCATCAGTTTCTTTAATCTGTGAGTCAGTAGCGCAAGAATTACTGTGTGATACCAATATCATTTGTGAAATGCACGCTATGGAAATACATTAAGTTAAGTTGGGGTAGGACAAAAAGAAATTAAATCAGGACAAAAGATCGTTGTTAGAATGTCTAAATGTGAATTTTCAAGACAACAGGACTTTTTTCTAGTACCGGATGGTTCTTTTGGGGAAATTCCAGTGTTGCTTGGATTCGATTTCATGTCTAGTAAACTTGATTCAGTATCATTAGACTGTTCAAACAATGTTTTGAAAATCGGGATTTTAGAATTTCAATTATCAGCAATACCAGAACTAGCATGGGCGAATTACCTTCAAAACAGGGAAATAGTAAATCGAGAAATGTATAAACCTTCTGGCGTTTATGTAGCTACACTTAATGTTGCATTAGATGCAGATTCAGAGGATAATCCAAAATCAAAGTGGAATTGCACACCTAAGCAGGAGTATGTAGATGTAGAGGTGACACTTTTACGGGATGAACTCATTCCGACGAATGCGGAGGCCCGTGTAACAGCCTTATTAAAAACTCCATTTCCGGAGATACAGATCGGCATTTTTGTGCCAAACACTACTGAATCTTTAGTAGTCATGGCTCATGGTTTAGTAAATACGTCACCTACCGGTATTCTTCCGGTGATGTGCATTAACATGAGTGGTGTCGATATCGAGCTAAAAAAGGGCACTGTGCTCGGGCATTACACGACAGCGATCGTGGAGTACGAGGACGACGCTACGGAAACGAACACGCACGAGGCAGCGCCAGTTGAGGCAAGGCCAACTCAGGAGTTGGGTGGTAAAGACAAACAGGGAGAAAGCTCAGCGGAGGGTCCTGCTAGGGTACTAGCAGAGCCCCCCGTGCCCAAAACAAAAGAAGAATTGGAAGAAGAGTGGAATACAATAAAACATAAATTTTCTTTTCCAGATTTAGACGAAAACCAAAGGGTGGAATTCTTAGAGATGCTAAAAATGCATCAAAACTCGTTTTCTAAAAACGATTTTGATCTGGGAGTTTATGATCAGTACGAGGTGCCTATTCGGACTGGTAATGCGGAGCCAGTTCGTTCCAGGTTATACAGGGTGCCATTCCATCAAAGGGAGTTGCTAGATAGTTATGTGGAAGAGATGGAAAAGGCCGGGATTGTAAAAGAGGGAAAAAGTAGCTGGATGTCGCCATGTCTCTTGGGGAGGAGGAAGCCTAGCGGATATCGTGTAGTGGTGGACATACGCGGTTTGAACTCGGTGGTTGAAAGCATAAGTGTGCCGATACCCACCGTGACAGAGAGCATGGCGCATCTCAGTGGGTCTAAATACTTCAGCCAACTGGATTTTAAGTTCGGATTTTACCAGCTCAAGCTTGCTGAAGCGGATAAGCATAAAGTAAGCTTCAATTCTTCCAGGAAAAGCTGGATTTTTCAGCGTTTGCCGATGGGATTAAAAACGGCTCCAGCGCACTTCCAGTTTTGTGCTCAGCAGATTTTCGCTGAGATTTTAGGTGCATATTGTGCCTGCTATTTAGACGATTGTCTCCTCAATTCCCCAGATTTTGGGACTCGTATCAGACACGTAGACAGAGCTCTGGGTCTTGTTGCAAAAAGTGGCATGAAGCTAAGTCCGGAAAAATGTTTATTTGGCTGCAAATCTGTGAAATTCTTGGGATTTGTACTGGACGAACATGGAATACATCCAGATAAGGAAAAAACTTAGGGCTATGGAGTTATACCCTGCACCTAAAAATCCTAAGCAAGTACGCCAATGGGTCGGGCTATGCAATTATTACAGGCGTCATGTGGCGGGGTTCGCCACCCATGCCTCGGTATTAACAAGGCTGACGAGGCAAAATTGCAAGTTTGTTTGGGACGAGACAGAGGAAAATGCTTTTAGGGAATTAAAGAAAGGGATGGTCAATGCTGCTACATTAAAGCATCCAGATTTTACGCAGACATTTTATCTCGAAACTGATGCATCGGATTTTGCGGTAAGTGGCTGCCTGTCTCAAATACACGGGGGCATTGAATATCCCTTAGCCTACACTTCCCGAACACTCACTCCTAGTGAGCGAAAGCAGACGACGACTACCAGGGAGATTTTAGCCATAGTGAATGGGATCGAATCCTTTAGAATATATTTATTAGGTAAAACGTTTTTCTTAACCACAGACCATAAGGCTATAATTTTTTTTAAACAACTCGTTCTCTTTGTCTCCTAAACTAGAGAGAATTTTGCTACAAATAAGGGAGTACGACTTCTGCTTACGTCATAGGGCTGGTAGATTACTGGCAGTTGCAGATGCACTGTCTAGAGTCGAGATTCCGGTGGCTGTTCTCGGCAGCCAGTACCCAGACTGGACTCGCGTGCATCTAGCAGCCAAACAGCGCAAGGATCCCTATTTTGGTGAAATAATTAAACGTCTTAAAGATCAGTCATCAGAAGAACTCTTGGATGCCTCAAACAAACGCAACATCTTTTTCAAAGATTATGACGAGATCCTGTATAGGATCCAGCTCGCCGACCCTGAACAGGGCAGAATTGAAAACCTAGCACAGATGTGTATTCCTAAATCCCTAGTAAATTTCTGTATTAGAGATTATCAACAGAGGCCGGACATCGGGACCGAAAGAAAACTTTGGATTTAATACAGTTACACTGTTTCTGGCCTAAAATGGCTGAGAACATTACTGACTACGTGAAGTCGTGTCAGGTCTGCCAAGCTTATGCTAGACCGAACAGACCCCTTAAGGCTGAACTCAGAGCCTATACTCCCTTGCAAAGGCCAGGTTTGTCTTGGTCCTTGGATCTCATTGGGCCTTTGCACACCAGTAACTACGGGGCTAACTATATTCTCAGTATGGTGGATGATTTCTCTCGCTACTCTATCGCAGTGGGCATTCCCGATAAAAAGGCAGAAACGGTAGCTAAGAAAGTGTTTTCGAGGCTAATTGCTAAATTTGGCAGTCCCGTCCAAATCCGATCGGACAATGGAAGCGAGCTAAACAATACAATTATGGCTAAGCTGACTAATTTGTTGCAAATTAAGCAAATTAACTTCACACCTAACGTTTCATGGGTAGGTGGGCTTGTCGAAAATTGCAACAAACAAATCGAAACCATTTTGCGTAAAATCACTGCTCATTGTCCCAACGATTGGTGTCGTTATTTAGAAATGGTAACTATTGTTATAAATTGCACGCCTTCAGCGGCTACATTGGTTAGTCCGCATTTTTTGCATTTTGGCTGTGAATATCGCTTACCAGCATCATTGGCTTTTGAGCCACCTAAAATCTGTTATGACTGCGAAGATTACGTGGTACGTCTAGAGAGTAGACTTCAGGCTGCGTTCGAGGTAGCACGAATGCACAACTGGAAATCTGTTATCAAGTCTCAAAATTTTTATAATAAAATGGCAAGACCCTATAAATATATTGTAGATGATTACATATTATTAAAAATATGGGTTCCTATAAAGCAGATCTCCGTTAAGCTTCAGAAATGTTGGGCGGGTCCCTTCAGAATAATGGAGTTCGTTAACGATGTCATCGTAAAAGTAGTTCATTTCTTGGATCCGTTGAAAATTTATCGTGCTCATGTTAACCATTTAGACCATATTTCATAAAGGGTAAAAACCAACCTATACCTTTTAACGGAGCTTCTGATCTTGATTTATCGTTACAAGTTAACGGAGAATTAACGGATGCTGTAACAAAATTACAAGAATACATTTCTGAATTTCTTTTGGATCCGAATGACCGAGCGGCAGAAATGGAGGTGCCGGATTTTGAAGCGTCTACTCCGGATCCCGAGTCATCAGTTGCCAACGACGCGTTAACTAAAGCAGGCGATGGTAATTCTAGAAAACGTAAATATGTCGAACCACGATCGGCTCGAGCCTTGAAAATTAAACAGACTAAATTGGAACAAGAATTAGACTTACAATGTTTTAAAGGTGCAGCGCACTCTTATCAAACTAGAAGCAGTAAATGTACGCCAGAAATAAGGCTTCGTAGGCAACTGGACAACGCGAGAGTCGAAGAAAACGACGTAGCGTAGTTTTCTGTTGGAGAACAAAGGAAAAACATGGCCGCCAGCCGTGCGGTTAGACGTGAGAACCCTGTAGCGGGTTGTGGGAAAACGTGGCGTCGCATACAAGCATTGCTGAAAACGAAATTTAAGTTCAAACGGACTTTCCAAAATAATAACAGTATTACATGCATACTAAAAATCTTAAAATAACTAGTGGACATGTGTCAGAATAACAATAAAGGGACTTCAAAAACTTGCTTTTCAGTATTCAAAATTAAAATGATTTTTTTTAGTCTATTTAAAAATTGTTAGACAGAAAATTTTTTTTTTAAAACACAATCTATGTACACAAAAATACGAAATTATACAAAAACAGGATATGATGGTAATAATAAACATTTTGGCAATATAGTAGGGTGTTGTGAATTCAGGAAATAATAAATCAATGATTGAATTAAGGTTGGGTAAAGAAGTTAAAAGCTAAAAATAAATTTGAACGAAAACGGGGAACAGATTTTAAACAAATAATTGGGGAAGTTAAATTGTTGGTTGAACGGAGAAATACAAGGGGTATGGTGTTGATAAAATTTTAAAAATTGAAAAAATTAGGTTGCAGGTGGCGGCTAGTTGATAACTTGTAGGGGAAGGACTAGGTTGATAGGGTCGCCCGTTACCGCTAGATGGTGCACGTTGTCGGGTCGCCAGCAATCACCGATAAACGCGTCGGACGAGTGGTGACGACTCACAACAACGGCAATGGCAAAGGGAATTCACGGCAACGGTCTAGGAGCGGCTGGGTCCATTGTCGTTTTCTGTAATAAATGGAAACAAAATTGTAAATGTCTAGAAATTAAAAATCTTAAAAGCTGGAAACATAGCATGTGATACGGAAATTCTGAAAACAAATTCAAAATTCACGGAGTCAAAGGAATTATTGAAATGAAATTTGAAATTTGAATAGAAACTTGGAAATTTTTTAAACAAAAGATGGTATAAGGAAAATGAAAATATGGACTGGGTTAAAAATAAAATATTGCATTTTTATTTTTTCAAAAGCAAACAGAGGTGGATTTAATGTGACATTATTTTAATTATATTTTTTTTCTCCCCAACTAACAATTAAAATTGGTCAAAAGTGCGTATGAGCATTGATTGGAAGTTAAAACAAATGGATATAGAGGGAAATAACGGTCGATAAGACGTACTAGTCAAAATTAAAATTATTTTTCTCTCTCCCTCTCCTTAAATTTTAATTAGACAATGCATTTCGGTACTCATATGGTGAAAATTTTAAGGTTGAGGAAATAGCACGGTTACTGTCCGTGACATAATTACCGTCAGGGTGGGGTGGGAAATAAGCAAAATATTGTGATCCCCCTATCCACTTTTCCCCATCTTTTTCCCAGATAAATGAGAAAAAGATGGCGATTAGGTTAGAACGGTTCTTAAAGCATTTAAGTAATTGGAGGTGGCAGCTAAGTGAAAATGTAGGTAAATTGATTTAAAAACAAACATGATATAAGACCTGTACGGTCGTGGAGAAGGCTAAAATTTCATTGCAAATTTTGTTAAGGGGGGGCCAGTAGAAATGGCCATTAAAAGTGGGTGTTGATACCATTTTAACTGTTTCAACTTGTTGGGAATTAATAAAATAACCCCCCCCCTCTGAAAATCAAGAGGTATAGGGTTGATGGGTGTTACTGTATAAACATGTCTGGAATTTGGTATTATATTTCGGTATGGATATAGAAGAAACTAAAAATCAGGGAGGAAAGCATGTTTTGAAATTATACAGAAATTTTCTTTTAGGGAAGGGAAATTTTTTTCTCTCTCTCTTCCCCTAAATAAATAACGCATTCAGGATCCATGATCAAAATAGGTAATTCGGACCATGGATTATGAATGGTGTGGTACTTTAATGAAATTTACGTGGATAGAGTTATTTTCATCAATTTTTCTCCTAATTTTTTTTTTTTTGGGGGGGGGGAAACTTCCAAAAATAAGGCAAAAGTGCAGTCCAAGGGAACGGACATGCAATTTCGGACAGTCATTTTATTGTGAATGTAAGGTTCGGACAATTGAGAAGTAAATAAATAGGAAACTCCAATTTTCTGAGAAAATTGATATCACACCAGTAATAAATCAAAGAAAGTTGAATTTTTTTATGTGAATAAAGAATAAGTGGCTTTACTCCGTGCTTGATTAAACCTAGGTTGGACGTAACAAGCCATGAAATTGGTACGTGGTGGATACATTATTACATTAGTAGTGATGTTCAAAATTGGTGATTAACATTGCTGGAAATTTAAGTAGTAAACTTTAGGCCTATACTGGCCGGCGAATAAGCAAAATATTCAACCAAGTGGGAAAAAGCTTAGATTTTTTTAAAATTAAAACTTGTTGTTAAATTACACAACTTGTGCCAATTGGAAAATTCGAAATGGACAAGGGTAATACAATTATGAATTCTGATTGTCAGAATTTTTTTTTTAATTCCAAATGGAGTAGTGCGACTCAATAGAAATCAATTTCTAATTTAATTACAAAGAATTAACTTACCATACTGAAGGCCAGGCAGACGAAACAGCCTGGGAAGCAGGGCACGTGACTGTAATGCCGGTAGGCTACAATTATATCGGGCATGGTTAGGTCCGGGGGTGATGATGATGAGCTGCTGGTGGAAGCCCCATTATTAATTTGAAGCCCCATTATCAATTTCCAGACGATGCGGGGGCGGCGGGCACAATAGCAACAGCGTCCAGGTTGTTGTTGGCTCCAGGACTAAGCCGACGAGGAAGGGGCTGAGATGGACAGGTTGGGGCACTAGTGGCAGGTCGAACAGCAGCGGCGGCAATCCGGGTTTGAAAGTCATACTCTTCCATTCGGGCAGCCCTGATTTGATATTGTTCGAAAGTCTCATCAGCCAGGGGAAACGGTAGGAAAAAAGCATAGCGCATGTGCAGACAGGAAATCCCGTTTCCCCTATCCACAATTATAGAAGTGATTTGAATAACGGAAGATCATAGCGACAGTTCCTTTGGGAGGGGGCGTACCGAACACGGAAATGCCAACATGGGATCGGGACAACACCAAAAGCTGATAAAAGGCCCTGTACAAGTAGCTGTGACGTGTCTCGCCGGGGAATAATGGTGGGAAATCCGGGTACTGGGCGGCACGATGGGGACATGGAGCAAGGCCAAATGTTCTTTCCAAACAATCCTGGAAGTGAAGTACGACCAGGGCAAAGAGAAAGGCATTTTGAGCTAGAATGCCTTGAAAACGACGAAGGTCCAGGCCAGCCCTGTCATGGGAATTGCGATGGTCGCGGGGCTGGCAATCATAGGGTTTAGGGAGAATCTTCCTAGGGGGTCGCTTTTCTCCGGGCATGGTGAAACTGAGTTGGGAGTCGAGGAATAGGCGAGGTCGAAAAATGTGTATTCCAAACGAGAGTGATTTTTCTAGCAACCGAAAAACTCGAAGTCAAAAGGTTGACCCACTAGGGTAACCAATCAAAATCCAGAGTGACAGTGACGTCGATTTTATTAGGTGCCATACTGTCTAGTTCCGTTTTCCCATCCCCCACCTACTAGTGACTACTTGGGGCCTATTGTCCAGTTGACCTAAAATTTGAGGTCAAGATGGACGATGCCGACTTTGAAAACACCTGTAACATTAGCGGCAACCCTTTTACTTCAGTGATGCGCTAGGGTTGAGCTGCTCCCGTTTTCCGAGAGAATAGGAGAGGGAGGTTGCTCAAGGAGGGTGCATCAGGTCAAAAGTGGGTCAGTAAGATATGGTTGACCAGCGTAAGGGATTCAAAAGTGTGGGAAAATGGTGTTTCACCAAAATTAAACCAAAATCAAACAAAAACATGTGGAATTGGGAAAAACATATTTGTAGCTTTATTACAGTAAAGATTATACAATCAATACAATGCTGCAATAAAAATATCATTTTATTTCCACAGAAAAAGAGATGCTGATTGTAATGTACAAAAGTATTAATGGTTCTTTCCCTTCTTTTGCTTGAACATGTTGCAGAAAATGTGTAAAAAGAATGACAATCAGTCTGAGAGGGAAATTGATGAAAGAAATGGTTGGCACAGAAACAAACTGAGGTGAAGGTCCATAGAGAAAGATGAGGCACGTACACAAGGTGGACAGGGAGAAAAGGGTAGAAAGAGGGTGATACCCAAACTAAAAGATGAGTATTATTGTCAAAATCGATGGCATGAACGATGAAACTTTCTGGGAACACAAAACAACATGAACCCCACACACCCCCCTCCTCGGAGGATTACATGCTGACTGGCACAGACATCAAGAAGTAGCTTGATGGTAGTTTTGTTGTTTTAAATATAATGTTCCCTTACACATTCAGCTGTCGGAAAAATTGAGAGTCGAGACAAGTACAGACAAGAATACTTCAGTTACTTGAGGGGCTAGAAGTTGGGCCGATTCTGCGTTAAGGCAATAAGTTGCCATTAAAAGTTGAAGTAACTGAATATTCTTTCCTGGGAGGATAGTCACTTTAAAATTACGCCATTGACACAAGTTTCTTTTCACACGAAGAAAAATCACATAAAATTGCTTTTAAAAAGTTGCATGTGAAACACACAATCTTTTTCTCTTCTCTCTTACTCTGAATTAATATAAAAACAGGCTAGTAATTCGGAAAAAATTAAAATCGACTGGTTCAAAGAGATCTGATTAAAAAGAAAGAGGAGAGGTTGCTATTGTTTTCAGATAAATTGAAAACGGTAAGAGCAAGAAGTTGGTTAATTGTTTTCAGAAAAAGTGAAAACGGGAAAAAGTGAAAGCGGAAAAAGTGAAAGCGGAAAAAGTGAGAAGTTGGTTAAAATGTTTGGAAAAATTAAACATGGAAAGGAGTGGAATTTTGGTCAAATGTTTGGAAAAATTAAACATGGAGATTATTCAAAAGCAGTTGGAAAACGTAAGAAACAACTTGGCACAAAACAAAAACCTCAAGGTCAATCAAAATTTATTGATGGAAAATTTCATTGTGGTATTCCTCTTATATTCCTTGCATGGCAGGATAAAAGCACGCAGGGGAATCACGGAAATACTCCAGATTTGGTCAGGATGGCCAAATATATGACGTCAAATGAACAAACACAGCAAGCTTACACTTCAATACAAGATAAGACGTCAAAACACGACAAAAATGGCTGTAAAATTGCTGTTATTCCGGATTTTTGGTAAAAAAAAAAAATTTCTCTCCAGGAAAAAACTGGATATATATATATATATGTATATAGATATATGAATATATTACTACATGATATGTGAAAAGGAGTATCAATAAATTGAGAAGGGGATAAATAAAGATGAGTGGGTTTCGAAATAAAATGATAAGGAGTATGAGCTGTAAACATTGATCAAGCAGTATAAGAGTGTAAATGAAATTGCATAATAATGGTACATGGCATGAAAACAAATGATGATATTATTCTGTGAGACGTATAGGGTGGAATATTGTCAATAATTGTAAAACACAAATTGAAAACTTGATGTCATAAGCAAAATTGTTGAATTTTTTTTTTGAAAAAGCAAAAATATTATCGAAATGTAATGCATGAAAACTGATAATAATGAAGAACTGTAAAATTGGAGATGAATGATTGTTGATGTGTTAAATTGTCTGAAAATTGTGGAATGAGAAATGGGGAAAAACAGTTTTAAAGCGATTGGTGTTGCACGTCTGGGGAAATTAGTCTAGGACTATGGGTTTTCAGATAAAAGTAAATCTGAATTTGGCATTAGAATTAAAATTTGGACATCACATACAAATGAGTTCGAATCATGTGTGGACAGTTTTACCCCAGATTCTTATTAGGGGACGTTTCTGACGCCAGCTTTTTAGGCAAAATTATTCAAAAGCTGCAGTGGTTTGAACAAGTATTATGTGATGGGTTTGGAACAAATAAATTGTATTGGGGAAGCAAAGAATTCCTATAAGAAATACTTAGCTTCTGTATAGAAGGGGATATTGTAATGGTAATTTATTTGCATAAATTAATATTCATGTAAAATATTACATAAAAGATATCGGGCTGCATTTGGTATGCAAGGCAGTCGTAATTATTATTGTAAATCAAATCAGTGCATAAAATAGCACAATAAGTTAGAAAAAGGTAAACAGGAAACTGAGAGTCAAAAATAGATGGAGAGAAGGCCCAGCCAGACAGAGCGTCTCCAACACAAGGTTAAAAGAGTAAGATTTGAGGTCAACACGAAAACAAGGGAGAATGGGTTTGTACCGTTTTGTCAACAGACCACTTTAGATAATTACAGGCTTAGTAAAGTGAGTGACATATCTTGAGCTAGCAATCTTTGAAAGTAGAGCACAGTTGACAGGTGATCCAGATTGCTGTAATTATTATAAGTGGAGGGATAATTATTGATGATAGACGGGACGAAAAAGGGAAAGTCTATTAACCGATGGAATGTAAACCGAAGTTATAAAAGGATGAGGGGGACGTAAGTGAAAGTTGTTGTTGTTAGGAGTTGAGAATCATCAGCTTGCATCTTATGTTGTGCTCCGCCCGTTTCCTTGGCTCGGAAAAGTACGCAAGTGTCTGTTGTGGTGCCGGGGTTTTTCAACGGCCAAGCCGCATAGGCTACACCGACTCAGTTAAGTTGATAGTGTCTTATTGTTGTAGTACTGGAGTATTAGTACTATTATTATTTAGCGGGAGACATAATCAAGTACAGTTATTGTTATGATTCGTATTTATTTAACGACAATTATTAAGGATTAATAATTGGGGTTTTAGCAAATATGGTTGAGTGTTGACTTCATCTCTTATATATATATCAGTGCATATGCAATCTTGTTATAATGGTCTATCTAAATTAAAGTAACCGACCAGTCCTGAATTAAGATTGCTGACTATGCCTAGCTTGAATAAAACGGATAATTAATCAATTTGTGTCTTTGGTCTCTTGAATTGATAGAATTTGTACACACAGTGTATTTACTTCCATCCTGACAATATATGTGGTTTTAACGCTAAATAAAACCATAACACCTTCACACTAACCTTATTCAAAGAACGAAAATCATGCACCATTCTTAAATCATCGGAACCTTTTTTTCGTAATAATAAAACTGGTGAAGCATGAGGAGAAAATGAATGCTCCAAAATTCCTGCATTCAGCATTTTCTGCACAATATCTTTAAATTTTTCTTCATATACTTGAGGTATTGGATAGTTGCGTTGCCAAATAGGCTCAGTTTTTGTTACGTGAATCCTATGTTCATACGAGTCAACTAGCGATAATTCCTTTAATGTTTCAGCAAATACATCACTATACTTCAACAAGAGGTTAGTTAACTTAGTGCGTTGGCTACTATCCAAATGATCCATTTTTATCTTCTTAATATAGTCCCTTTTTTCTCTGATGACTAATGTAGATGCAACGGAATCCTTTGCTTCAACTTCTCCAACTTCCAATAAACGAAAATCATGCCTTTGTGATGCCAACATTCATCTTTCTGGATCATATACTAAGCCTAATTTCCTAATAATATTCCGAAGATAGATTGATATGAGTCTGATAACTTATGGCCACTTAAAAACATGGGTAATTTGAAGAATTTGTCTCGGATATGAATCTGTAAGTTGTAATACCCTTTGACTTCAAATGGTTCACTGCTAAGAGTTCTAATGGTGACTTACGACTGTAGAATGTCCTTTGGTGCAATGTCCTTATAATTACTAATAATATCTGGTGTAAATAGCGAAATGGCCGCCCAGTGTCTAATAAAATTTTAACCACTTGCCCATTAATTTTAGCAACAAAAGTAGGTAATTGGTTTCTTGAATGTATAGCATTTAAGTGTACTGAACGTTTTTGTGTGATGTTATTTTGTGAATGTCCAAATGAAAGATAGCCCCTTCCACGCGCACTCTCTATGGAGGGCCCAATTAGTTTAAATTGCGGAAAGTATTACTTCTTTGTTGATTCTGACCAGTAGAATATCTTCCATTTTCTGATCCGTAATTATTATTTCTTGCTTCTGGATAATAACGTCTTCCACCAGAATTGCTTTGGTCTACACCAGCTTGACCTCCACCACCTCTATTGACAAGATGCGGACAAGATGCGGCCAAATGTCCTGTCCGTGAACAAATGTAACATCTAGGTCCCTGTGTTGGCACTGGCATTCTGTTGCCATAATTGTAGAACCCTCTGTTCCCAATATTGCCGTAGGTAAACGGATTCGCTCCCCTGTAGGGTACTCTGACTCCAAATTGCCTTTGCGGGCAAGCACTAGCTATATGCCCAAACTGGCCACAACAGAAACAAGTGACAAATGTCTGTCCCCTAACCATATTAGGCCTATTTTGTAACCTTGGGGTAAATGGTGGTCTGTATCCCATGAATTGCTGGCCTCTTCCCCAATTAGAAGAAGGTGTCAAATTTTGACGCTGCGCAAACTGCGGACCTACTTAAGCGGATATAGCATCAATTTCCATGTCATCCATCCTTGTCACCCCATCCTGCCCATTACCCAAAGAGGACTCAAGTTTCGTCAATTTCTTCAAAATTGCGGCAATTTGATCAGGTTGCACGCCCTTCTGTAAAGAAGTTGCCTGGACGGCATTTATTTCTGTGGTAGGTGTAGAAGTAGCAGGAGACACTATCCGCATATTAGCCTCTTCTGTAACTGCTGCTGTCAACGCAGTCTCCCAAGTCTGAAGGATCCCTGGCTAATACAAAGCGTTGAATGTTACTGTTTAAGCCTTTCAAAAATGCGGACATCGTAGCATTGTCCCTTTGCTCCTTTAAATCCTTAGAGACTGCATTTGGAAAAGCTTTAGGTAAAAGTCTAGCAAAATAAGTCAAAACATCCTCCTTATCAGATTGTTTTTGTTGTAATAATGCACACATAATGATAGAATTCGGTAACTCGTGGTCGAAGCGACTTAGCAAAATTTGCTTCAATGAAGAAAAATGCTTTAAATCCTGACTTTCTTAAGAATTCTGCCGCCAATAATTTACACCTGGACCTTACAATCAAATATTTTGACTTGTCATTTAATCCAGCAATATCAGCAACATCTTCTATTTGCTGTAGAAAATCCCTTATACCAGGGGGTCTCATTGGGTCACCTGTAAATTATGGGATAAGTTGTAGATATTGAACTTTTGCGGTTTGTCATCATCTCCACCACCTGAATTATCTCCCTTACCATCATTATCATCATCATGTACGCTGCGGCGGTCGTTCTCATTATCGTCGTGTTCAGACATGTTTGTGCTGAGTGGTAATCAATTTAGTTGTGTGCTGTTTATTATTTGTGATAACGCGGCAGCTTGTGGCGATAGCTCAATCACCAAATTAGCAAGCACGCCATCTTCTTAATACACCAATGTTGCAACAAGCACAGCAGTTCGCCTCGTCTATTCTCGTCCCATTTGGTTACGGTGCTCTGATTTGCACTGAAATCCCGGGTTGCCACAGTATTCTTTCTTTAAATACCAGACCTCTACTGCAGAAAGAAAACAGCGACAGACTGTTGCTACCACTGCTCACTCAATTTTCCCATCTACCCTCAATTGTCGCATCTTCTTCTCTTCTATTTTTTTTTGTATGCCAGTGGCACTGAACTCACAACATGAAGACAAGTTTAGTTCAGGCTAGCAAGCAGATCTTTTCACGTTTCTGTCTTCTCCTTCCTTCCTCTGCCTGCTGCATTTATTTTCGTGCCTCTTCCTTTTTTTTTTTTGTACTCACGACTCCGTCGTGCCTTGACGAATCACTCACCCTGCCGAAATGCGTGTAGAGTTGTTGTCAACCATAAATAAAATAGCAGTGACCACAAGTTAATTCCTTCTTAATTGCTACTGCTGTGTCTTGTTCGAGTCCAAGTAAGGTTGATAAATTAAATTAAAATATTTTGGCCAAAAGCATGACAAGCAAATATTTCCAATAATTAGTGCAGATTATTTCCAATTAATGACTAATTAATTTTTAATTATTGGCCAATTAATACTTAAGCCTCAGGCTCCCAACACTCTAAATTCATCTTACACAAGGGACACTCTGCTTCTGGACGTTCATTCCAGTCTAATTGGCATGACCAGCATAAGAGTCCTTGGAGACAGAGGTAACAGGTGAGCATACACGTGTTATTAGGGTACACCGGTGGCTTCAAGCGTCGCATTTCCGCAACAAGGGCATTGCGTTGTTCTTCAAGTTTTTGTCTGGCAATTACTTTATCTTCCCCAAGGAGTGGAATAATGATTTGTTCGTTCTCCCGTCCTGGGCAATTTCTTCGGCACTTTAAGCAATGTTTTAGGTAGTTACGTCTGTGCAAGGCGTGTTCGGGAAAGAATTGTCAATTGACGAAGGTTAAACGCCTTCGGTTTTCACGTTCGGCCTCCTGGATCCGGTGTAGTGGCATGATATGAGAAAATAAATTTATATTCTAGTTTTGATTATGTAAAGTCAATCCCTGTCTTAGTTAAATTTATCTTTTATCTCCCAAGCTTAATGAAAAAATGTCTCAATAATCTAAATTGCACTCCGAAATTTTTGTCTTAGTTAAAGTAGGAATTTAGCTAGAAGTGACTTATTGCGGCAAAAGCATAATTTTAAACTATACTGAAATTAAACCTCACGACAACATTTGTAATCTTTAGTTTGGTAGTAAATATTCTAGGCTCGTGATAGTAATAGTACCTTTACGCTTGGTTTGTGCTCGCAATAACCACTCTTATTAAGTGTTGAAAACAACACTAATTTATTTTATATCAAAATAAAATTATTTACATTTGTTAGAGGTGAGTATTTTAACTACGACTGTGTGGATCCTTTCAAAGACTTTAAACTTTGTAACTCTAAATGAGAGTTTAATAGGCATGACAGAAAAACTACATGATAACAGTTATAATTTAAACTTTACATAATAAGAAAGTTGGACAGTTAGCAGCTTAGGGCTGCTCACGTAGGAAGCTGAGTTGGAAGTAAGGCTTCCGCAAAACGTTCGTGACGTCGCCTTCCAACTGGTTTTATTTACTTCCGGATTCCTGGCCTGGAACTTTCTCGGAGTTTCTTCTCAAGGAAACCGGTACTGCCCATGTGTGACATTTCACTTAATGTTGACTCAGGAACTGGGGATTGGTGTGCAAGGTCAATAGCTCCTGAAGTCACAAACATGATTAATTCAAACAAATCATGGCGCTGTTCATTTCTGAACAAGCTGACAATTTCCCCCTCTGACTGAAGGAGGTTTACCTGGAAACAAAAACATTTAATTTATTAGTCAACAAGTTTTGTATTGGTCCAGGTTGCGATTTTGTTAATAAATCGGCAACATTTGATTTTGTGGGGATGTAAAGTATTTCCACACTTTTATCTTCTATTCGTTCACGCACATGGTGATAAATAATGTCTATGTATTTTGTGCGTGATTTTTCCACATAGCTCACTGCGTGGGCACGAGCACTTTGTGCGTCCGTGCAAAGTGGTGTAGGCTTGACACCATCGGCAGGTATGATACCTGTTTCAATTAATAGTTCTCTAGTCCAGAGGAGTAGATGTAAATTAGTACTGTGCTCAAAACCCATTGTATTCTATTGTTCTCCTACCCAAACAGACCTACTACAATACCGACTGCCTCAAACAGACCTACTACAATACCGGGTCTGCCTTCAACAAAGCCTACGAAAACCTTTTCGAAAACTTAAATAGTAGACGATACCTACCTACAAGGGGGCTGTAGTCATCGTGAATGAAAAATGTTATTTTTTTTTACTGGTCGGTCGTACTGCCGCACGGAGGTAGTCCGAATGGAGAAATGTTTTTCGCTTTAGTGCGACTACCAGTCTGAATGGAGAAATGTTTTTCGCCTTAGTGCGACTACAGTATGGCTTCTACATTTAAAAAAAAATATTTTTAATTCTGTGGCAACCCTCCTTTAAGTTTGCAGAGTTAAAAATCTCATTCCACACCGCTATAACAGGAAAACAGCGTTGAAAACGATTCATTAACTATACTGGAGGATACTCTTTGTATGAGTATCCGGAAACGAGTTTAAAGTCAATTGGAGCGTGACATCAATGCTTCTTTACACGAGATACAAAGTCATGACTATTTCCCGTTATTTAATGAGCTAAATGGGTTTCCCCACATATGTCATTCACGTAAAGAACACATGCTTCCGCCGTGTCTCTAAGCCAACTTGCGTCAATCATACGTCAATAATGCATCCTTTTCCTGCATACAAAAAGTATTTGCACGCCAACATTGCCTCATTTTTGCGGCTGTGTTATCACGGGAAAATGTAAGTAGTACGACCAGATTTTGTTTTTGATATGGGTGGCTTGTTAATTATGGTACAGTTCGAAAAAGCAACTTCATTTGTACACCTGATTGTTTTGGCATTACTCCGTGCTACCATTCCACAAATTCGGCACGAGGCGTACATTCTCACAGTGCTCAACCACACCAGTGTTGAATCCTGCTACGAATGCCTTATTTTATGAATTACGCTACGAATCTTATACGGATGCCTTCCTTATACTGCAAATTATTCAACTACGAATGCTTTATTTTACGAATTACGCTACGATCTTATACGAATGCCTTCCTTATACTGCGAATTATTCAACTACGAATTATTCAATCAACTGCAGCGTGGCTTGAGCACTATTATTTACAAAATGCTACGCAGTCTTGTTACGTCTTCTGTGGATTTGGCTCACGAGGCGTGCATCCTTTCAGCGTGGAATCTGGGGTTTGTGGAGCGACTCAGTCACAATTTTCAAGCCATCTCAGCTGGTTACGTACTGCCCGGAGCCGCATTATTTTTTGTTTGTACGTCCTGTTCTTTAATTGTTATAACACGGGTGATTGGGAGTTAGTTTATTGCCGATGGCATATGGTAATCCTCGGGTGGAGCGAGTTTCGGTCTTGCACAGCGCCGTTAGTTCCATCGTAGGTTAACTAATACGTCCGAAAAAGCCGTGGCCTGACACAAGTTTTAGTGGGCTTAAAAAAACGTTTTTTCGTGAAGATTTTTTTCGGGAGAGAAAATGCGTCGTATGATAATTCGGAAAAATAGTCGACACCTATGAACTTGAGGCACGTTGTATTTGTTTGTTGTTTGTCTGTTTGTCCTTCCCCTCTATCCCTTACCACCGACTGTTTTTCGAGAATGAAAGGGTAGCAAACGGAACAATGTATCGTACTAGCCTAAGAAATATTGTTGCGTTTAACTGCCTGCTCTGAATCGTTTTCCAGTGGGGACCGCACGTTGGTTTGTCGTGTAATGAAGTTTGTGTCAATTTAGGGCTAGCTATTTTGACACAAACGTAAACTACACGATTGCTTACGTGGAATATATTAAAAAAAAAACCACGCATCGATTACACCGCTGTTCGCCCGACCTCGCTACAGCGCTGGGAAAATCTTACAGTACTAGGTTTTCTCAGGCAGTGTTCCTTGAGTATAGCCTTCCCAGTCCTAGGCTATATTTTTGGATTAAGTAAAAGGCGTCTGGAAAACCTCCTATGCTACGATATGTCCCGTTAGAGCCCACAAGGTCAAAATCAAAAAGAAAACGTGGGCTCTAACGGGACATTAGAAGGATTCCAGAAAATGACCTTGACCTACATTCTACTTTTAAAAAATATGGACACCTGTAAAATTGTGTATGAAATGTGCAATAGCTTATCTACAAATTTAGTAAGTTTATAAACACAAAAACACCTGTTGATTTTCCCCCAGTAATAAAGATTTTTTTTGAAGCATTTTGGGTAAAAATTAATCCACGAAGATTAATTTCTCATGTGCTTCCGTTCCCTTTGCCCAAAACAACACATTACTACACCAAAGCGAGATATTTTAGTGAAACCAGAATGACACAAACCTATTGGGGGTATCGCGCAATCTAACGATAAAATTAATAAAAAAAATAACAAAACTGAAAAGTGCCAACTACTATGGTAGCAATCTAAAACACAGACAAACCACTGCATAGCTCCATCTGTTAAGATAACTGTAATACACCTAACTTAGGGATCAGTGCTAAGCAGTAAACGAAGTGCCATCTATTGAGAGTTTGATAAAATACACAAACGAAAGTGAAAGCTGGCCAAGCACCATCAGCTGAAGCATAGCTCCATCTATTGATAGAAATGTAATACACTTAACTAACTGAATGCTGTGAGCAACTGAACATAGAGCGCCATCTATTAGGCACAAATCAAATCAAACAAAAAATTAATAATTAATAACTCAAGTGATCAGTGCTATGATCACTGAAAAAAAACGAACTGAATGCTGTGAGCAACTGAACATAGAGCGCCATCTATTGGTCACAAATGAAATCAAACGAAAAATTAATAAAACGAAAGGCTGAATCACAAGTCTTTACTTGTTTATAATTTTCTCGCCAGTCAATGCCAAGTTTAGCCAAGTTTCTCATTTTCTCCTAGATATCGGCGGCCATTTTGAATTTTTCAAAATATGGTCAGAATTCCACCAAAATCAATATTCTTCGGAATTTGGACCTCCCCTATCGATCTGCCGTGTCAAAAATTAAAATTTCCCAATTTTTTTTCGATTTGGGTACAGGTGTAAAGTTTTAAGCAATGAACAAAAATAAATTTTGGTTTTATTAATCTGCGGATTGCAGCAAAGTGCCACAGCCTTACTGTTGTTGAATTTCGTCCAAGGGATTCTTAAGAATTTCAATGATTTCCGGGATGTTTTGGAGGAACGAATTCCATTCTGCAAAGTTCATTTCACATTGGGTTACCGCAATCATGTTCCAATCGAAAGTGTAGAACACGAGTCGAGTAGCATCGCCGTTAAATTTTATCCTCAATCTTTTATTTTCTCCAAGACGCACTGCGTGAAACATAGAATCGAGAGCATTGACTAACAACGAATTAAACTGATTTAACAAGACAGCTTTCGTTGATGGACTTAGGAACAACTGAATCTGTTCAATAGCACCCAAGGCCGCATTTTCATTTTCACCGGCAAAATGAGCTTTGTTGGCCCTACGTTTCAAAATTTCTTGATTTAAATCGTCGTGATGTTTTAACAAGACTTCCCACTCGTGAGCATTCAAATCAATTTGGGACTGCCCCGACGTGAAGTTGACGACAGCATTTTCTCCAAAGGAAGTGACTTGAACGGTGGCGTGAGGGCCAGGGGAAAAACATTATCGTTACTCATATTGGTTACTTGCGGTCTTTAATAATAAAAAAGTATTAATTTTATTTTTGTTTTTTTTTAATGCTCTTATCCTTCAAATTCGCAATGTACCTCTAACAAATGGTGCCCAGTCGGAATGACTCCTGAATTGGAAACCAAAATTGTGTTCCCAATTTGCAGATCTTTTGGCGTCCTGTCGAAGCTGACCACGGTGGCTGCCTCACCAGCAATTTTTTGAATGGTCTTAACCGAATTAGCTCCGACCTGCAAACTCACTTGGAATTGAATATTGATTCGTGAGGCAAGGGCTATTACTTTAGTTATCCGACCGAGTTTGGAAACCATGATGTACTGTTGGCTAATTTTCTGACAACCATTTAAAATTATCTCTCGTTTCTAAATTCGAACGAAAACAGTAGACGCGCCTGAGAACTCGTAATTCCCTCCTAATCCGATTTACTTGTCTGTCTACATATTTCTTGGTCGCTGCATCTGCGTCACTGGATGGCTGACCCAAATTTACTAATTTCTTGTCAGCCAAGCTTAAATTTCCATCGAAATCTTTACTCAAACCTATTTCAGATTTCAGGTAGCCTAGAGTGACTGCTTCGTTTTGACTGGTTGCAGCCCCCAAATCAACTATTCTGTTTCCAGCTAAACCCAAATTGCCTTCTACAGTTTTGGAGAAACCAAGTGTGTTTTTAACGAATGTGACGGTAGCAGCGTCTGAGTCAAAAATAGGAGGGGCTAGGTTGGTAATTCTCTTCTGCCTGGCATTAAAATCAGTGTCTGGTCCGCTCAAGATATCTCCATTATGCGATGCCTTTTTGATCCGTTTTGCAAAGCTACCAAATTTATCGACGAAGCTCATATTTTTTCCTTCAAGTTATGGATAATTTGAAAAAAGTTTTCACCCTGAAACAAACGTTGAATTACGTAAAAGCAATACTGACCACACAGTACCTCTCTAGAATCTTGGATACGTCGGTGGTTGGATAGGAAGTTACCTCCGAGATATCTTTTGATCTCTAGAGGAGCTTTTAAACCAAAAGAATCGAAATAAAAACAGCAGCTGGGCCCTCGACTGAAATAACACACCCAGTGGCTTCCTGGAGCTGAGGAGTCTTGTAAATTGACTATGCCACTCTCTCCATTCCGCCGCAGACGTTGAGGAAGGAGGTCTTTGCTGAACGTTCCTCTGTAATTGGTAACGCCTAATTTTATCATACCAAAACCTCGACTTTACTCCTGTCCAATTTCAAATACATTATTCTGTCGCTAATAACCAAAGCTAAAGCTTTCGTGTTTGAAGGGACGGCGGTTCCGAAGCACATTTTTATTTGCAAATCTATAACTGACGATGACAATCTTTCAGACTGCTTTGAAACGTCCAGTGCAACCAATGGGTAATTCTTCGAGAACATATTGACTACATAAGCTGGTCCGGAAAATCCTGACCCCAACCCGTAGTACTGCTTCCTAAAATCTACGATCATTTGATACAAGTTAGAAATGTTACCTCTGTAATTGGTAACGCCTAATATTTCGGCATATCTGTTTAAATCTACGTTAGTCACAGCCCTGTTTAATGGGACACGTGCTTCAGATAAAAACCTCGTCCAGGGTTTTGGTTTTTGTTAGTTTTTCTTTTTTGTGACGTCTTCTTTTTAAGTCCGGCTCCCTTCTCTCTATATAAGGCGAGCGCCTCCATGGCGGCGTTATGCCGTTTCAATTCTTGCAGCTGCCTGGCATTATTCCTGGCCGAGTTGACGGTTCTGGAGATTGCAGATGCTGCTCCAGCTAAACCACCGATGGCACTCGACCCCGCCAGGGCGGGTAGGAGAGGAATTATGCCGCCAGTTTGATTACGAGAAAGTTTCAAGCTCAGTCCTCGACCTGCCTTGCGAGCCTTCAATACTTTACCGTGTTGCGTTTTAGTGAGTGGAAGCGTCACGTTCCCTCTCTTTAACTGAGAATTGGAAAGGCGAAAAGAAGGAACTTTGCCAGCTTTGACGTGTTTTAACATTTTTTGCTTTTGATGGGGAGTCAAAGAGACTGCTACGTTTTTGTACATGATTTTTCCTCTGTATGAAAAAAATAAAATATCATACCAAAACCTCGACTTTACTCCTGTCCAATTTCAAATACATTATTCTGTCGCTAATAACCAAAGTTAAAGCTTTCGTGTTTGAAGGGACGGCGGTTCCGAAGCGCATTTTTACTTGCAAATCTATAACTGACGATGACAATCTTTCAGACTGCTTTGAAACGTCCATTGCAACCAAAGGATAATTCTTCGAGAACATATTGACTTCATAAGCTGGTCCGGAGGATCCTGACCCCAACCCGTAGTACTGCTTCCTAAAATCTACGATCATTTGATACCAGTTAGAAATGTTACCTTGCGGAAATTTAAATTTAAATCGAGAAAAGGGTTACGTTCGGAATTGAGCGTTACGTGGACGTCTGTAAAGTTACAGTGATCGAAGACTGCCGGATTTTTTTTCGCATCGTTGTCTCTAGCAGTTTGAAAACCTATTACTATCCACCTCGGCCATTCAACGGCCGAAGTGGTGATCAATCTCCAAGCGCAGCTTGTCGAGGTGGGAAGGTCTAACTGGTCAGCGTACCAGTGTCTGAATGCGAGGGGGACGCTGATGCCAGAATCCACCATGGCGAACAGTTTGTTTTTTTTTACCATCGGAGGGAATCACGTGCGGGAGGAACCAAGTTATTTGTTCTAAGACTATCTTGCCGGCATCAACCCAAGACGCTCTGAATATAGCATTATCGTCCGACGATCGAATAAGCACCAGCGTTTGTTGACAAACATATAAAATTTTCGTATAGTCTTCGCAAAAGCCCAGTAAGTGGGACAATGGCACGGCGAAGGAACAACTGCCTTTCAGGTTGCGGGCGAAGAGGACGTATCTTTTGTGTTTCAGAATCAAATTCGTAGTATCGTCTGTTAAAGATGCATTATGGGAGTCCAAAATCCATCCTCTATTGGTCAATTCCGCTTGCTGCTCCGGAGAGTAACTTACTAAGCCTTTAATGGTGCTTGCAAAACCGGGCATATTTAATTGGTCGACTGTCTTGTCGCCTATTTTATATTGTATCATGCTAAATAAATATGCGGCGGCGTTATTAACCAAAGCAATTTTATCTCACGGCATGTCACGGCATATGCCGAACTGTCGGAACTCTTGACAAGAACACCTTTCACGTGAATGTAGCTTTTGTGGGGGTGGGTGAATAAATCTTGGTTCTGAACCGAAATTCTGATTTCGCTGTTGGGAGTATTCACGTTCGTACCCACTATTG